>JANHGL010016169.1:0-27235 GCA_024611195.1 Ceyx melanurus
GAAAATGTCTCCTGAGGAGCAGCTGAGGGAGCTGGGGCTGGTTAGTCTGGAGAAGAGGAGGCTGAGGGGAGACCTCATTGCTCTCTACAGCCACCTGAAGGGAGGTTGCAGTGAGGTAGGGGTTGGTCTCTTCTCCCAGGTGACTAGTAATAGGACAAGAGGATAATTAACCCAAACCCAACCCAGGATGGGGGTGAACAAAGAGCTGTGAAAGAAAGTAAAGCAACAAAAACCATCTGCAAAAGTAAGAAGAAAGTAGAAGGATCGTACTTATTAAGGTAGCAGGAGGCTAACGTTGATTGTTTACAGTGTGATTGCTGTAATTGATAGATGTATTTTGCTGGGCTTGGAAGGCTGAAGTTAGAGACACAAAACTGGTGAATGTATAAGGCCTATCAGTCTGAAGAAGAGTGTGAAGTACCAATGGCTGTTCAGGGAGCAAGACACTCAGATGTTTTTGCTAGTCAGGAAAAAAAAAAGTGTTTTGGCTAAGGGATAAAGATAGTGTTTTCTGGGTACACATCCTGGTACCAATGATTTCACTATTCTAAAATCCTGTTTTCCTTCACTCATTTGGAGTTTCATTGCCTTGAAAAGTTTAGTGCTTAGTTTTAAAACACTTGATTTGTGGTTGGGTGGGTTTTTTGCTTGTTTTGTATGTGTTTGGTTTTTTTAATCTTTGAGGTGAAAGGCTGACTTTTGTTGTGTAGGGGTAAGAAATCAGTGTGAGGGCAACAGCATCACTTTCACGCTGTGACAATGCATTTTCCCTTTAGGGTTTTGTGGAGAAGTTAGGAAGATTGCCATCTTTCCCCAAGCCACATGATGCTCATAGGGAAAAAAAATCAGAATACAACTGGGGAAGGGATTGCTGTTGTTGTGACATTAGGGTTTTACTTGTTTTGGACTTATTTTGCCAGAGGTGGTGAGTTCTGGGGTTTACTGCTTGGATTTTCCTTCTTTTAACTGATAAGACAACTAGACTAGCCTTATTGTTTTGGAGAGTCTTGGAAGTGGGTGTGAGCACTCGATATGGGCACATGGATCATTTTATATTGGATACTGTACTTTGTGAAGTAGCTTTAAGGTGATTATTGATATCATTGGACCAGCACAGGTACAAAGCTGTCAATAATTTGGGAAAAGTGCAGTAGATGCTTTGCACTTTGGACTGAGAAAAGTGACCTGTGAGAATACAGATGATATCTGTCTGAAAACACATAGATGGTACAAATATTCCACTGAACTTGAAGAGTATTTTTTTGTCTCTGGTCAGATACTATGACAGTTTGTAGTCTGTCTGTAAATGATGAAGAGCTCCTTAAAGCATTGCTCATCTCTTGCTAGTCCCTCCAAAAAGGAATGAGAGAATTTAGCACCTTTATAGGTGCTAAAGGTCTCCAGCACATCCCAATAACCCACCTTCAGCAGGGATAGAGATCCTCAGCAGAACAAGCTGTTATTAGGCCCTTCTGCACTGGGAAGAGCAACACTCTGCCGGTCCTGCTGACTTCTGCAGTTAACCCTGTGCTTACTAGAGGATAGTGGGGGGTTTTACTGAACTATCTTGCTATGATGTATGTCTGTGATAAGCAATATTACTGTTGACCAGTTAAGTGCTCCTCTCATTCTCTGTAAAGAGACAGGTACTGAAGGTGTGATGCTCAGATATTACAGTGGTAGGGAACTTAAATATTTGGAAAGATCCCTGGTAAATTATATGCTCTGCAGATAAACCTCTGCCAAATTCTATTCAAATGGCAAAGAGATAATGTGAATGTGACTCTAATGAAGGAAGGCTGGAGTTGCCATAATGTGTGCAGGTGCAATTGCTCCAAATCTCTCTTAAAATCCATTTTCCTGCCAGTGCTCATTCTTCCTTTAAACAGAAGTTAATACTCTGCTGACATTACTGAACTCCATCATGCTCATTATCTCAGGCTAGCATTTAGATCAGGTTTTTGGAGGTGAAAGACCAGTTCATTAACTCTATTGTGTCACTCAATGACTTCCTGTAGAGAGATCATAAGTCAGATGGTGGGTGTCACTGCTGGAAGATAAAAGACAGCTATAAAGTAGGAAGACAACTGGTATAATTTGCAAAAATGAGGAAAAAAAACCCCACTCTATGGCCTTTAATTTCTATTCATAGTTCATGTTTTAAGTATGTTATTTAGAAAACAGTGCATTGGAGGGATTTTTTTTTTTTTATGTTTCAGAGAAAGGAAAAGGTTATAGGTTGGTTATTTCTTTTTGACTTAGAGTAGACATAATATAGGTTACAAATAGCAGCAATTCCTGTAAAACTGAATAAAAAATGGGTGTTTTAAAGCCAGATGTGTTGAAATGCCCATATATATAAAGGGGAAAAAAAAGAGTGTTAGGAAAATAATTACTTTGTCAAAATGATAGTGTTATAAAACTGGTTGAATTTTTCTTAAAAAAACCCAAACAAAACAGCTGCCAGGAATCAAAACCCACTTATTTGATAGAAACAAAATCTCCACAGTTTCCTCAGAGTAAAGAAAATGTTTATTTTTAGAATACTCTCTGGGATTAAATAATTTTTTAAGACTTTTTTTTTTTTTTAAATGGAAAGTAGGTTCCTACTGCTACTGCTTGTTGACTGGACATGAAACTTCTCAGTTTGCACATGGGAAATAAGCAAAAATCCTTTTCATGCATTTTTTTTCCAAGAAAATTTTCAAAGATGAGCCTTTTCAAGTGTAATTAACTACTTAAGGTGAAGAAGCCGTCTCAAATAAGGAAAACCTTTGCCACTGAGCTTTGCAGCTTCTCAGCTTCCCTCCTGTTGCTCCCCAAAATGGTGGGAGATGATGGTTTGTGCCACTTTTTCCTCCCTAAGATGTAAAAACCATTGTCAGGAAGGAGGGGTACTTTTAATAGGATGGAATATTTGCATTTTCTCTGTGCTCCAAAGCACAAAGAACAAGGAATCATGTTCTGGGAGAGGCTGGGCAGCAGTTCCATAGGGATGCCTTGGGCAGGAGCCACCTCTTACCAACAGGGGAGCAGCTGCTCCAACTGGTCATTACTGGGCAGTACTGGTTGAGGTTCTTTCTGGGGAATAAAACAATGCTTGTATGGTTCTGCCAACAGTAAAACAACTAAACAAATGATAGTGCCTTTTAATATTTTAGTACCTTTCAGCAGTCTCACTTATTCAGTCAGTGTCACTAGGATTTCCAGCTGGTGATGCTGTCCGAGAGCTGGGAGCAGCAGGAAAACAGCAGCTGTTGGTCCATCTGTACAGAATGAAAACCAACTGCAACATTATTCTTACTTTTGAGGTCTTGAGGTGTCAAAAAAACCTCACAACTTGGGAAGCTTAAGATCTGGTTCTGTTATTGATCTATTCATACTCTCTTCAAGAAGTAAAACCTGGTTTGGTTTGGTTTTGTTTTTTTGGGTTTTTTTCTTGTTCCTTCATATTCATTAAGAATGAAAAGAAATGCAGTTCCCAAGCTACAGATGAAAGAATAAATAAGTTTTCCTTTCTCCTAGCTGGGTCAGAAGCAGCTAGTTTCCGTTTCTCATCCTGCCCCATCTTCAGCTAACTCTCTTTAATACTAAGCTTATTTGTGCCTTAAGTGAGAATCCCCTTCTCAGCTCCTTTAAAACTCAATTGAAAGGGGAACAGAAGAAAGAACTGCTCCAGCAGCATCAGTCTCACTGCAATTCACACAGTTATTTATTGGCAAATGTGGTTCCTTTTACTACCTGGCAGTATCCTTTGCTCTATTCTTCATCTGGATTGGGACACTTTCACAAAACCCTTTATTATTTGTCATCCATTTTACACTTTTACCCCCTCCCTGCACCCTGCAATTGTAGGCTGTGCTCACTTGAATTGTTTTCTGCTATTAACAGACTGGTTGAATTTTATTATTTTTTTTTACATCAAGTAGCAGCTCTGTAATTGGAGACCCAACAGTCACTTAATATAAAGATCACTGAGAATCATACACCATTTTCTTCTTGACCTTTTCTACCAAAACATTAGCTTCTGAGTCAGCCTTCTTTGAAGCTACAGAAGTGCTACATATTGTCTTGTTGATTTCTGACTTCAAGCAATTCTTCTCTTCCATTTCCTCCTATTTTTAGGATCTGAAGGCTGAATTTTTGCAATATGCTATTGCTCTTTTATTATTTTTTTTTTTCAGGAACAAATGTCAGCACATCAAAAATTCACTGCTTTTAGTGTGTGTCACTTGAGATCAGTGGAAAATAAAACCACTTTGTAGGTCTTCTTATTGAATCATAGACCGTGGGTGCTGCTATTAATATTTTTCACAAGTTCTGAGACCAGTCATTTGAGCAGCACTTTAAGTAAAATCCATAAAAACTCTCAACACTGAAGAGTGAGACAAAAAAGGAGCATTATCCCAAAGGTGAAGGGGTATCCAATCAAACATTGCTCTCACGTGCAGCTTTTGTATGTTTTGTTCTGTAGCTTATGGGGTTTTAAAAAACAATTATACAGTATTAGTAATGAAATTAACTGTACATGTACATGCAATTGAGTTGTTCATCTCTCTGTTAAGATGCAAGTCTTAAATCTTTCAGATCTGAAATGTTTTCTGCAGCAATCCAATTTTCTCAGACAACCACACAATAGTTATTTGTAAGGAAAAGAGCTTTTAATTTCTAGGAAAATGGTTCTTACCATCTCTCTGGTCTTTGGTTAGCAAGGAGAGGAGGATGTGGTTCCACTGCAGATGCATTTGGCAGATACAGACAGGGGCCACGGTAGCTCCCCTGCTGCCCTTGACTTGCTGACAAATAAATTCACCTTCAGTGTATTAAGATCACTGTCTCCTGATCATATAGCTATGGCTGTGGGCAGGGACAGGCTCCTCATAGCACATACAGCTACAACTCTCACATAGCCTGCAACACTAAGTATCAATTAAAAATCAGGACTCTCTATTTTTCTGTGATAATAATTCCCTGTCCTGCCACCTGGCCAGAGGTGCTCAGTGTGGTGTTCAGAGGCACTCACTGAATTTATTGAACATCTGGGAGGAGTGCAGTAAGCAGAAAGACTTGAATATATTGGGCAGGAACAGCCGGTACAGCTTTTCCAGGACTTTGTTCAGTTTGCCATTCATCAACTTGGTGTCTAATGCGATAAAGAAACGGAATCTATTAAACATTTCCAACAGGGCTGCTAAATTGCCACCTAGTGGTCTCGTAAAGAAGTTAACGTCTCTGGCACCCTGATCTGGGGAGGGAGGGAATCCCAGGGTGCTTTCTGTATCATTGTCAGGGTACTGGTACCAGTGCTCGCTGCCTGGAACGTGGTCAGAGTGGGAGGGCAATTTCTGAGCCGATGCAAGATGGGGCAGCTGGAACTGTTGGGGTGCCAGGGGCAGCTTGTGCAGGATTTAGACACCAAACAGGAATTTTGAGACCAGTGAGCCAACCTGTTCACAGGGTGAAAAATGCCAGGTAGGAGCCTTAGTCTGTTACCTCAACTACTTATTATGCCTCCTTTATTTATTAAAAAAAAGAAAAACGATAAATATTTTTATATAGATGTTTTGATATAAATAAAAAGTTTTCTGACTGTTCCCAAATGAGTAAAAAGTCAAGATTTTTGTCCTTCCAGGGCTCAAATGGCTCCAGTGTAGAAAACACTTTGGTCTGCTGGGGTATTCTCCCACCTTCTAGTCTCCCCCAGCCTGAGCCATATGTTCATCAACATTTGCTGTTTGCACAGAGCCAAGCAGATGGGAAACAACGAAGGAGCACAAGTGGAACAATAAGTTTTGTAGTTCTGCTTTTGTGATTAGTCACATAGGTCTGCCCAGAAGCTACCAGGAGAGAATAAAAATAATTTTAAATACGATGAGCCACACAAACAAAGACTTTAGGGATTAATTAATCCTCTATTATATACCAGTCATCAGCTTGAGATGCACTGGGCTGCATGTTGACAAAGCTGATGCTCACAGGAGGTGGAGGCAGAAGAGGCCTCGTGTTGGGAAGCAGTCCTGGAGCGGGGGCTGCAGGCTACATCTCTGGGAGGACACATCAGTTGTTTCAGAGATAAGTCAGAGATAAGTCAGTCCATGGCAGCAGAATGCAAGTGATTCATCTTCCTCCTCCATCCTGTCACCTGCTGGGATATAGTCCAGTTAGTGACTGAAGAAGAAACATCAGCTCAGAGAGACAGATTGAGATCCCAGATTGCACCTTCACTGAGGTCCTGCATAGTTGGAGGTGTCAGATGAACATGGCATGAGGATGATGCACCACCCTGGCCAGAGCACATCCCTTTTGCTGATCACCGGGCCCCTGTTGAAAGTTTTGGCCCTTCATGTCTCCTCTCATGCTGAACTGAAAGACCTGTGGGAACCATCACTTCCCACGGAATATGAAGTGAGGCAGGTCAGGAAAACCAGGTGAGTAAGAGAAAACAAACAGGGCTGGGGCAATATAGGACTTGAGTAGCAATAGAAGCATTAAATTGGTGAGAGGAATATTGTCTTCCTACACTTCAGGTTTTGTGACTAAGTACAACTCACCATAAATAGTACCACTTAGCATTCTGGTTTTCTTTTTCATATCACTTTTTATTAGGTTAACCTTAATCTGGTTTAAGATACAGTTTGACTTCAATTTGGGGGTAGTTCCCCCCTTCTTTTTTTATTTTGTAATTCACATTGCCCTTTGGTTTTGTTCACTATTGATTCAGTTAAATTTGCACCTTGTTTCTCACTGGTTTACATACTTGCAATGCACACTGTCTTGTTTTAAACAGATATTTGTTTCACTAGCATCTGACCTCATTTAATGTCATTTTATTCCAGTGCAGTTCTCTGTACAGTGAATAGTTATCTCAAAACTGTTTGTTTGTAGTTTGTTTTTGTTTTGTTGTTGTTGTTGGGTTTTTTTTTCCCAAGACTTCAGCTTCCTATTTTTTAAGATATTATGGAATTACAGTAACAGAGGAAGCTGTTAACACACTCCACAAACTGATGTGCCATAACTGAAAGGCGTGCACTTGGAAGTCAGTTTACTCTGTAATGTACTCTAAGTGATGTGATCCTAAGGAGCAGGCAATAAGAAGTGAAAGGTAATCAATACAATTCTGTCTGAAAAACTGCAAGTTTAACCACATAGCTGTTGTCAATAAAATTACCCAGGGACAGAATGAGCTACAAATGAGACCAGCTTTGTCAGAAAATAAATGGCCTTTACCAAAGCCCAGAAGATGGGGTAAGCCACAAATCAGGATTTAGATGGCATTGGCTCGTTTGAACTGTGATGTGTGCTGAGTTTCCATTTCCTCCTCCAGCCTTTCCTGAGCGGTCTCTTCAGGGTTCTGACCACACAGTCAATCTGTCAGTGTTCTGCTATCCCAGTAGCCTCCTGATTTTTCAGACCCTGTTCAGTTTGCCATGCCAAATAGCACCCATCTGAGACACGCCTTTGATTTCAGGGTCCTCAAGCCTTCAGTAGGTACCACTGAATGCCCTCAAATACATCTCTTAATAACTTCTGATGCTGTTTCCAAGCCCTAGATCTTCTGTCTTCATCCCCACAAGTATCCTGAGTTAATGATTCCAGAACTTGTTAGATTACATTTTTTTTTAAATGAAATTTCTACATACATTTATGGAAACGCCAGGAGGAAGAAAGAACAGTCCAGTGTTACTATGTGAGCCTCAAATAGGAGGCAGAACTGCTCATTTGCCATGTGTGAGCCTCAAATAAGAGACAGAACTCCTCATTTGCCACGTGTGGAGAATATGTGGCAGCGTGAGGGTGGCTCTGAAATGGTACAACAGTGTAATGTCTCAGTTTTGTCTTCATCTTCCATGGCTAGGCAGTTGTCACCCAGTTCAGCAGCCAGAATGAACTTGTGCTCAACAGAACACCAAACTGGTTGTCATAGCTGGAGATGTGTTGTATGGGACAAGTTAACTAACACTACCTATTCTGGCAGAGAGCTGCCTTAAGGCTTTTTAAAACAGAAGGCCAATCAGACACTTAAAAATGGACCAGAGTTTTCTTGGCCAAATAGTACATCTCTTGTCAACTGCCTTTTTCTTGAGAGATCTTAAAGACATGAGCAGGGTACTCGCAGTAACAGGACAGTCATGACCTAAAATCACATTTGTTTTTTTAATGTACAGAACGGTTTTCAGCCAAAGGCATGTAAAAGTTGAAGTAACTGGAATGTTGTGGGTATTAAAAAATAATTTTCAATAAAAATTGTTTGACCCTTTATAAGCAAGAGTTGCTTTTATTCTTTTGTTGTTGTTGTTGTTTTCACTTTGAGTGTGACCTCCAGGAATAACACCAGCTGCAAATACTGAAGTAAATTCCCTTCTGCCTTTATTTCTATGGAGCTGGTATTCATAATGAGCCTCCAGTCAGCTCTGTCATGTTAAAATGAACTTTCTGAAATACTGTTGTTCGCCTGATTTCACAATCAGCCCTTTGCAATCCACAACACTGTCACTAACAATCTAACCAAAGGCAAAAATTTCTTTAATGTCTAGATCACTTTATGTTGGATGAGATCAACACCTTTCAGCAGCAGTAGTATTTAAATACAGCTGAAGTGGAGCAAAACAGAACATATGATTTTTCAAGAAGCCTCAGGTATCTGCTCTTCTTTCTCTCCTGCTGGAGTCCTGTAAATTGTAAGTATTTTTTTTTCCTCTTCTTTCTATGTCTTGCCAATGCTTTCTGTCTTGTCTTGGGTGTAAAGGTTAGCAAGTTGTAATACTGATGGTCTTTGACATAGAAAAGTGGCTTTTCTGTTAGAAAGCAAATAGATTTGTAAATTTATATATAAATAGTATGTTTAAAAACTTGGGTCAAAGTTCTCAATCCATCAGGTATATCTCTGTTGTTGGTTTGATGTGGATAGAACACACAAACTAATGTCTTTTGGAATAACACAGAAATAAAATGGCCAGCAACAGTACCTTTACTTGCAGCTTTAAGATCATTTCAAGTTACCACTTCGTATCTATTTTTCTTTAATTTTCCATGACAACTTCTATTTACTGTTTTACAGACAGACAGTTTCAGGTAGATGGGACCAGACGGGGGGAGGAGAAGCTGCTTGTGCTTATTCTCCATTCATTATCTTTTCAATGATCTTTTCATCCCCTTTCCTAAAGAAATTAAAACCTTCACAAAACACTGGCAAGGTAATTTTAGTTCCCTTAAGTGCATTTATTGGGATAAAATAAAATATTTCCACTGAAAACTATGCTAAAAAACAAAGAGATGGGTATAGAATCACAGCAGGGTTTTTTAGTAAATTGTATTAGGTATACAAAGCATCAATTAGGTTTAAAAAAATATGAAAAAAAAAAAAAGTATTATTCCTATGTGTGGCAGCAACAGAACTGTTCAGCTTCCAGGATCCAGGTGAAGTTCTGAAGAGATGCCAGAGCTAGGCCGCTGGTGCATAATACCAGTAGAAATCCTTTCTTAGTCCTCTTTGTACAGCAATGATGCACAGGTCTAAACTCTCAGTAAGACGTGATTTCTTTCCAGTCTTACGACAGTGCAGCTCAGATTGGGATCTGACCTGAACCCTGTTTCAGCACTGGCAGGAACGTTACCTGTCCCAGGGGCTCGCCAAAAGAGTTGGCTACACTGGAACAGCTCTGAAATGAGCTCGAAATCAGAGGGGAAAGAGGGATGTCTTCCCAGCTTTTTCCACTTTTCCAGTGCTCAGAAGTTGACATGAAAGTTGTGCACCAGCAGAGGGCATTACATGCCTCGGGAAAATGCGGATTGATCAACGCATTGAAAGGAGGGGAAATTGTTCTTCCAGTCATCTCAGGATACTGGGCATTAGATACAACGAATCTAGTTAACTAATAAAACAATACAAACCGGAATATCCCCACATAAGGTCTATCAGATATTTCTCAAATGCTCTTTTATCTCAGTAGATCATTTGTTGGGAAAAAAAATAGTAAATTAATTCATTTTCACTTGTTTCACTTTAGGGTGAAACTAAATTGGTTGAACTTTCCCTCTGAACAGATGAATCTGAGCAGATATTATGAAGAGTACGTTCATTTTATAATCTGTTTATTGCATAGGTGTTGTGGTGTTTGATTCTTTTAATTTTCCTACTGCCGCCTTGATTTAGTGAGGTATGTGTTTATGGGGATTTTGCTTTACTAGTACCAAGTATGATTGTATTTAATCAGCTGAAGAGCCAGTCTTTGGGATATCATTAGTTAAAGAGACATGGCACAGCTGAGAGTACAGTTGTTATTTAAAAATATATTAGAAAAACAAACCTTTCATGCTTCCATTTCACAAGTCTGCAGTCTTATGTAAGGATCCTCATAAAGAACTTTGCTTTTTTAATCACTAAATTTATATCTATAAATTGAAATTTTCTATAAATCAAGTATATTTAACACAGTCACTAGAACTGAGAGACAACTGGAGAAAACACAAAGAAAGCTGCCTTTGTTGTAGACAAATAAATTAAAAAGTGTTAAGAATATTTAATTCAACCTAGCAGAAAAAAATGAAAATGAAAACTTCTATATTTCTGAAAAGCATTAGAAACAAAGCTTGCTGAATAAACTAGGTAAAATAATACATTCCTTTGTAGAAAAATACTGAATTATCATTGAAGTTGTTGACAAAACTTTGTTATGTAAGAAAATAAAAATCTGAAGTGTAGGTAGATATTCAGATAGTAGGAATGAAAAGTAATTTCTTGAACAGTACACTTTTTTTTTTTACCCAAGGACGTAAAGAATACAGCAGCCAATGATATTTCTATTACACAAAGCATTCTAGCTCTTCATGGTTGTAGATGAGTATGTAACTTTAGATCTTAGAAGGTAAACATAATGTAATAATTTGTTTGTTTACAAGGCAGGGATGTGCAATGGCTTAAATCTGCTGCTTGGCTGTCACAAGTCCATTGATTCACAGGATATTATTACTGGGTAGGATCAGTGACTTGCCTGTTCATTCAGAGTAGTTTTGCTACCTTACTTGATTCCTGGCATAGCATAGGAATACCTTATAATCATGTGTAGATAAGAAATCTAACATTTGGAAATACAAAGTTTGTATTTGTGTCCAGTCCTAAAATGAAAATACTCTTTCCTCCTGCTTTGGTGGACCAGAGGAAAAACGTCTTTCCAATAAAAGGATAAATGCCTGGCAACATCTATACAAATGACACCCTGACACTGACAAAAGTCCTTGTCCTGCTCAGCCTAAAATGATTTTAACTTGAAGCATCATCTAGGCTGCTCTACAAACAGGAAGGAAGCAAAGGCTAATTGGTCTTGAAAGCAGCTGTCTGACAAGAGGAATTCATGAGAAACCACAGGGCTAGATTAATTCAGACTCTAAGGTTAGCAAGGACAATATTTAAGATGTAAAACTCTCTAATGAAAGCAAAAAAAGTGCTTTGAGTTTAAGCAGATGGATGTTTAATGACTTCTACCCACAATGTCTGTAAGTCAGTGAACTAGAACCCAGAGTAAGGCCCATTTCTGAGCTATCAAAGGCAAGGAGACTGATCTCATGATTCAAAAAAAGGAATACCTTGGGCTTCATGTTGGAAGGAAGAGGTGGCAGAAAGCCTTAAAAATACTTTACATTTCCTATTGGTATTTGTGCTTTTTTTTTTTTGTCAACTGCATGTTGCAAACACTGTGTAACACCCATGGCATGCAGAGGTGAATTAGCCTTGTGTCAGCAAAACTTCTACAGAAATTATGAAGTATTGATGTGGTAAATTTTGAGCCATATCTTAACCAGTAATAAACTTGCTGAAAAGTGATGCTCCTTAGCCCAAAGGCTGGTGTGCAAAAAATGTTCTGAATGGTTATTGATACTGCATCATTATTAGAGCTATGATTTATTAACACGCTGGGGGGGTGGGGGTCTTTTAACACCATTTTTTCTTCTTAATAGGCAATAGAAAAGTCATCCTGGATAATAGGAAAGCCGAGACAAAAGAGAAATTTAGCCTAGCCCACATGGGGTAAAATATGTTGCTACTGTTGATGCCAAGAGGAACTGCAGGACAGTGGCAGCAGTCAGAGGGTAAAAAGACGTGAGGGGAGTCACTAGCATGATCAAGGGAGAGAAGCTTCTGCATCAACTGGTAAACAAGCACTTTAATCATCTTTGCTACTTCATTAGCATTTGAACACTTCAGATTGAGATATGAAAGATGGTTTGAGCTCCCTTCTCTTTCATGCAGAACCTGGATGGCATTAAGCAAAACACCTCTCATCTGAATAATGAGGGTAAGAAGAATAACATTTCTCTATCTCAAAGGGCTGATTATAAGAATAAATTAGATGCTCAGATGTTATAATAATGCATCCCAGTAAATTAAAAGGAATTTTCAAAACAAACCAATCACATTTACATTATTTTTTTAGATATCTACAAGTCAAAACTCTCTTTTTGGCAATCACAAGCTGCTTGTATGTTAGCAAGGAATTTCTAGATGGTTAACCCCAGAAATGTGAAAAACACTTCAGGAAATCCTTCAGCTAGTTGACAGCAGAAGAGATAAAGAGGAGGCTATCAAATTATTAAATGACCTCCACTACAACTTCTCACATGCAGTTTTGCAGCTGGAGAGGTGACTGCTAAGATGCTTAGTATGGTCTCTTCCAAATGTCTACAGTGAGGCTGGGGTTTGAGAAGTGATTATATAAAAATAGCACTTCCTACTCAGCAGCTCTGTTCTTGTGTGCTTTAGTGGGGGAAGAGAAAAAAGAAAAAAATCACTGCATGTCTTCACTGCTGAGCCACAGTATCTCTGGGGGAAGAAACTGCATTATCCTGCAGTTTATGCAACTTCATCAAAATCACCAATTTAAAGCTAGAGTGTACGTAAGCAAAACCCATCATTTCAAAATTGTGCCCTTTCAAATCAGACCTGCATAACCTCATTACCTTCTGCTGAATGGAAATGAATGTAATGAAAGGAAATAAACTCTTCAGACTGAAAAAAATTCACGACTGGATTTCCTCCAGCTTCCTATCATCACCCAAACTAATCAGGCTATTTCTCCCCCCAGGTGGAAAATGAAAAGAAAAGAGAGAGGTGATTATGATTTTTTTTTTTTTTTTTTTTAAATATTTGGCAGGTAGTCTCAGAGCATGGGGCCCACATAAGTTTCAAGAGGTTAGATGAGGACTACAGAAGGCTAATAGTGTGATAACAGCTGCTAGCACAGGGATGGAAGTAATGCAAAAACCAGATTCATGCAGTTTGGCCAGCCTGTTGCCAGGGTTGTCAGACTCCTGAGTGATGGAACAGGCTTTGCCACTATCAGCTGCTTCCAAAGGATTGATAGATCACAATAAATGATCCTCTTTCAGCCTTACAAAAGAAGTCGTCATCACTGAGATTCTTTATTTTTTTATTTTTATTTTTTTCCCAAGAAATGCAGATGAGGAGGCTCTTGTAAAAAGAAAATTTAAAAAAAAGTACAATTCTTAACACTGGAAAATGCATAAAATTCATATTTAGTATCCATCTAGAGATTTGAAAGGATACTTTGATCATTCTTGCCAATTACATACCTGTTAGAGGCGAGTACATTTACATATTTAATATTCAGCTAATCTCTCCAAACTTCTTTGATCAAACAGACATGCTATTTATCCTCAAACGCTGTGCCAAAATCTCATCTCTAGATAGCCTAATGTGTGAAGTGATGAATTTGTTTCCAAGTCTTTTGCAGCATGCCTTCCATTTTTCACTTCAGATTAAAACACCTACCCTTTTAACAAGTGTATTGCCTCTCCTGAACACCATCTTTAACTATAAAAGAAATTGTACCAGAACGGTTCCCTTAGGGTTCTGCCTTTTGACATTTCTCTACTTGGGATAACTGCTGAGAAAGGAATCTAATGGCATTATGCTTGCAGACACAATCCTCCTCTAAAATGAACAGAAATGTCTACAAATTTCTCCTTCCTATATGTGACATGTTCTAGTGTGCCTTATGGATACAGATCCTGAATGACCTTCATCAAGTCCCTGGAGCAGTGGAATGAGAAGCTTGACTAGCCCTAGAACTGTGAGTTCTGAGTCCTGTGCTTATTGAAAATGGAAAGATTACTTCTTAAATTTGCAGGAAAAAAAGCCCACAGGTTCTGAACAGAAGTCAGTCCAGCAACAGAGGTTTTGCTAAAGACTCTGGACTGGATTTGTTACATTAGACATGATAAATCCCAATCAAAAGTAGGATTTGGGATCAAAAATCCCAAGCAACACCAAAGTTTGACATTCCTTTCCCCTTCTGTACCAAATTTCCTCTTAAATCCCTTCAAAAAACCCTTTCCCAAAATGAAAATCCACCTGAGAGTGTTTTCTCTGACAGAGGAAGAGATGCAAACACAGTAAGGTTTTCTTTTTGAGTCCCACCAGAAGTATGTTTCCAGGTTCCTCCTTAGGAGCAAGTGGCCGAGGCTCTGCCAGCCTGCAGCTCTGGGCTCCACCCACCAGTGCTGTGCCCCAGTACTGGCATTCACCACTGGGAGGAGGAACTGGTTTTCTACAGGTGTTTTCACTTTGTGAAATGCAACTCCACTGAGTTATTTCACGTGGACGGCAGAGCTAACTGACCTAGAACATGCAAAAGAGCCACTGAAGGAATGAGATATTTAATAAAATATTAATAATTATTACAATTCATATTGGAATGAATGTTCCTATATTTCATAATAAAATTATGAAACAGTAAAAATGCTGTTTCATAAAGTGTAGTAACCCTTTCATGTTCATCTATCACAGAAATATTTTGGAGTTTGCAAAGCCTTTTTCTCACCAGTGAATGGATCAGTAAACAGTAGAACTGACTACAAGGATACAAGTAATGTTACTACAAATTTACAAAGATAAAATTAAGTAACCTTCAGGGCAAAGGGTTTTTAGGGTTTTCTTTCTAAATCACTAGGTTTGTTTTTTTTTCCTTTTGTCAGAAGACTTTGCAAAAATGGAGTGGGTTTTTTTTTGTTTTATTTTGGTTTTTTTCTACCTGGGACAAATTTGTAGAAACAGATTTACTGAGAAGAATTCTGACACTTTCCTGGCAACTTGCAGTGATGCCTGCTGAAAGTAGCTAAATTTTGCTGTACAAGAAATTTGCAAGAACTCATGAAAACAGATTTTGAACTCATCCAAATGTCATCCCCTAAAGACAAATCTAAACAGAAATGTCAGGATTGTAATTTTTTACTCACTTGAGGAGTATGTGGCCTTCACAGATTAATATTGAAGTACTGCTTTTTCCACAGATAGACCACTGACTTTAAGTGTTGATTCGGATATTTCTTTTAATGTTGCCTACTCTGCATATCCATCATATAATTCTGCCGGGAGACTGTTTTGCTTCTAGTGATTTCATCCTGGAGTCTCCAAAATCTGGTAAGATCTATTGTTGAGTAATAAATAATGGTGGAAATAAAAAAGAAATGAAAAAAGAAAAGACAGCTTTGGGGCTGACTTGACCTGCTGGAAAGCAGCTCTGTGGAAAAGATCCTGGGAGTCCTGGTGGACAACGGGATGACCATGATCCAGCAGTATAGCCTTAGGGCCAAGAAGGTCAATGGCATCCCAGGGGGCATCAACAAGAGTGTGACCAGCAGGTTGAGGAAGGCTCTCCTGCTCTACTCTGCCCTTGTGAGGCCACATCTAGAGTGTTGTGTTCAGTTCTGGTCTCCCTGGTTCAAGGACAGGATCTGCTGGAGAGGGAACAGCAAAGGGCTACAAAGATGATTAGGGAACTAGAACATTTCTCTTATAAGGAAGGGCTGAGGGAGTTGGATCTCTTTAGTCTGGAAAAGAGAAGGCTGAGGAGGAACCTTATAAATAGTTAGAAATATTTAAAGGATGGGTATCAGGGGGATGGGACCAAGTATTTTTTTCAGTGGTGCCCAGTGACAAAGGGTAATGGACACGGGCACAGGAAGTTCCATCTAAACATGAGGAGGAACTTCAAGGATGGCAGAGCACTAGGACAGGCTGCCCAGAGAGGTGGTGGATTCTTCATCTCTGGAGACATTTAAAACCCACCTGGATGTGTCCCTCTGCAACTATCTCTTGATGAACCTGCACTAGCAGAGGGGTTTGCACTAGAAGATCTCCAGAGGTCCCTTCCAACCCCTACCACTCTGTGATTGTGTGGCACATCTCCCTGTTTTGCTCAACTCAAATAATCAGACACAAGCAAGTAAAAGAAGGTCCAGAGAAAAGCTAAGAGCTCTGCACATCATCAATTACAGATCACTTTGCCTTGTAAAAAATGTAAGGTTTGTGGTACAAAAGCAGCCAGAGGACAAGACCAGTAATTCAGGTTCCCTAGAGCAGCATGAAACGTGTTCTGATATTTTTGAGTTTGTTTTGCTAAGCATTCCAGTCGAGAAGAGAAAGTCCACAAGTAATTTGCATCCAACAAAGCAGACTTTCAACTGGGTATACCTGACAAAACTCATCTTCAGTCCAATGCTTTTTATATCCCCTGTCTTGATAGTTCATCTCCTAAATCAAGTTTAGAAGCCTCTCATTTAAATTCTTCATGGGTATAACCTATTAAGAGTTGCTTCAGATGACAACTTAATAAAGGCTGATCTTGTGAAAACAGAACAGAACCAGATGACAAGAAATTAGAGTACTATTCTTGGTTTTCCTTATTTTTTTTTTCTAATTCAGAGAAATTTGTTTAACCTTGCTGTGATTCATTGTACTTTCTATAAAGTAAGGATAATGATACATGACTATTCTACTGAGATCTGAGACAATAATTATCTTTATACTAGAAAGCTATGGGAATGAAAAGTATCATTAATTCACTGTTATTTAATCGTATTAAAATTATCCCTCAACCTCCATTAAAATCTTTAGTATTAAATATAACAAGAACAGGCAGAAGTAATAAATGTCATAGTCCTTTTTTTTTTTTCTCTATGTGTAGAGATGTTTACTTATATGAATTGATTGGCAGATCCAAGTCCCGTTTGAAGGAGGTAGAATTCCCATCAAATTAGTTTCACCAGTTTAGTTTAGGTTCTTCCCAGCTGTTTTGCAGTGTTTGAGGTCTGGGAGCTTCTGAGTTTTGCCAGCATTACAATGCTGCCCTAGTACATACCCTGTGAAGAAAAAGAATCTAAAAATAAGCTAAAGAAATCAAGCTCCCTGGTGTTAATGTCCCAGATGGGAGGAGAACAATAATAGGATGCTGACTAAACACAAATCTCTCTGCAGCTTTTTAATAAAGTTTCCTCAATACAGTGCTGGCATAAATGGAATAAGATAAATTTTTTTTGTTAAGTAGGAAACTTGTTTTATCTAATGTAGCACTGAAAATTAGGAACAATTAGGAGCAGTGCACCATAACTCCCTTCTTCCTCAACCAGTGATTGTGTTTCTGAAAACAATGTTCACAAAACCAGGAGAGCTGTCAGCTGAGAAATTACTACATCAATATCATAAGGTCAGAAGCTATTTGATCTATTAAAAGGGAGCACTGCCATAGCTGAGCCACCCAGGTGAGATGCAGTAATAAAACTATATAATGACATTCCCAAATAACTCTATTATTAGGCAGAGGAAATAATGAAGGTACTTTGGGTGTTATTGACCTTTGCAGTAACAGTACCTTTGGGTGTTACTGACTCCATGTGACCATTGGAAAAACATTAAAAAGTCTTCAAGAATAACCCAAAAAATATTTAGAGGATGCTTAAAAAATAACATTCAAGGAAGAAGTTTACCAGAGGGGGTTTAAAATATTTTTAGGTTTTATTTTTAGTTACATTTCTATTTAATAAGTGTCCTGGGTTGGGTTTGGGTTAATTATCACCAGCAGCTGATGGGCCAAGCAGTTGGGAAGGGCCAAACCAGGATACACAACCCAATCAGCTAATGGGGTGTTTGATACCATACTCAGCCATGTCCCTATATAATGGGAGGGCTGGCCCAGAATCTAGGCACTTGTTACCAGTTTGTTTTAGTGTGGCCAGACCAGGGAAAGCTGGCATCTCAGACACAGGTAAAGCCTTCCTGGTGTTTATTATTCACTTCATTATCATTTCATTAGCACTGGAGTTTTCCTCTTTCTTTGTGTTGTTTTATTAAACCCTATCTCAACACCTGAGGTCTCACCTTTTTTTTTTTTTCTTTTTTCTTCCCATCCCTTGGGAGGGGTGGTGGAGGAGTGAGGAAAAACAGTGAGTGAGTGGTTATGGGATGTTTAGCTGCCAGCAGAGGTTGAATGAATCGTTCTATGATTCTATGAATGATGTCAATAAGCTTTCATAGCATTGGATAAAAAAGTAGGCATTGCAAGCTTGGTTGAAATTTTAGGAACTGGTTATAGCAGGTCAGATTTGCAGCCCATCATGCTGGAAGGTTTACACTGTGTCTCACCAAGAAGGCAGTTGACATCATTCAAATGCTGGGTCTCTATTTTTTTTTTTTATGTTTCCATGTCATTTCCTTTTGGTGAAAAGAAGATTGTATTTCATTCTCTAGCTGTAAGTGTCTTCAGATGTTACAGTCCCTTGTAGCTCTGAGTCACAAATGATGTACTTATTATCTGGACTCTCAGTCTCTGATTGTGTTTTGATTCTCAGGTTTGGATTGTGATGTATGGTGTCACTCTTCTACAACAGTTAAATTAGTTTTAAAAAGCCATACAAACACTACAACCAAACAGTTTGTTTCTGCTTTATAAAACTGATTAGCGTGTGATAAAAGAAATTAATTCTCATTTTTGCAAGCAGTCAGTGAATGAATTAAATGAAGGTTCTGTGTGACTCGCTCTTGCATTTAACTACTAGAATAAAGAAATACTGTTATCTTCTGAAATGATCCTTCCTAGCTGCAGGCTAGAAAAGCAGAATAAAGGAAGGTAATACATTGACTTTATTAATGTCAGTGATAGTAAAGATAGTACCACATGAAAGGCCATGAAAAAAGCCTCCGGGTCCCTAGGCTAGATGAACCTGCAACAGCAGCATACCCACGTGACACAAGGAGCTGCAGCCACACTGACAGTCAAGGTCTAAAGGGCTCAGAAGTTCTAAGTAAGAAATTTCACATAAATTTTCAGGATCTGACAGAAAGCTGGATTGAACAATGTTTAAAGATGCTTCTGTGTCATAGAAAAGAAAAAATCCTAATCTAGAATCCAAGAAAGCGTGTCATTTGTATAATTATTCAGAACAACTCTTACATGTCTAGGATGCAACTTGCATTGTGGCTTTCAAAAACCAGTTCCTAGTAAACTAGTCTTGAAAACTAAATGCTTCTATTCTCTCCTTGTCACAGCTGAGGTTCAGTAAATGGCTTCAATTCCTTTTTCTTTTATATTTCTAAGTATTCCTCTAAAGGTTCTGGAAACTCTTGAAAGGTAGAAGACTATCATAAAATATATGAAGAGCTTATGCAGTAGCTTTCACATCATTTCTTTTTACTGTTACAAGATATGTATGAATGGAATGTGACTAAATACTCCTAGTTGTGGGAGTCTTCCTGTTTTGTATCTCTATTTTTTATTTTTTCTGGGCTCCAGCAAAGCCTGGCTGTTCATGGCCAGCTTCTTGTCTAGCTTCTTGTCTTCTAGGCTTGATAAGTTGAAAAGCTCCATATGAAGGCTAAGTGCACCAGCAGGCTGTAGTGGTCCTAATAAACCCCAACTGGGACCGCCACTCCCTGCCCATGGATCCAGAGGATCTATTTGACCTCTGGCTGCTGTGTATTGTAGCTGTACCTACCACCCCCATCTCTGCATTGTTCAGGGTTCCTGGATTTACTTCAGAGCTGGCTTGTTGCCTCAGCCTTGTGATCTTTGAACTGTTCAGGGGATCTGGGGCTGGTATCACCCTCCTTTGCTTATCCAGCTCGGGAGCAATTGGACTGTGCCCTGGCAAGGAGGACACTGCTCATCCTGTGCTAGGATCCTCTTGGCTGCTGCTTTGCCTTTAGCCTTGGAGTCCTGCTCTTGCTGCTCTCTGGTACTCAATGGTACCTGAGACCATCCGGCATGCCATATAAATAGGTGGCTGTGGAGGAGCCTGAGTTTACTCCTCTATCAGCATATTTAATTTACAAGATTTGCCTCTAGTATCTTTTTTCCCCCCTCCTTTTCCTCCTTCAGCTGCTCTTGACTTTCAGAACCTTCCCAAAATGTGCTAGTGATGCTTCCTCTACGATGCAGATAGCAGGGTCTAGCTGTGCTCCAATCTATAGGGCTTTGTACAGCAACAGCTGAGGGCAGAAAATATCTTGCAGTTAGTGCTAGTGGAAACAGCTGCAGAAGTGGCCAAATAGAGGTTCATGAAGTCTAAAAGGAAAAGAAATAATCAGATGTTAAGCTTTGTTCTGCACTATTCTC
This sequence comes from Ceyx melanurus, assembly GCA_024611195.1. Lineage (NCBI taxonomy): Eukaryota > Metazoa > Chordata > Aves > Coraciiformes > Alcedinidae > Ceyx > Ceyx melanurus. The sequence goes on from JANHGL010016169.1 coordinate 20,406, forward strand.
ATTGGCTGCTTTCTGCAACCTTCTGGAATTTCTTAGATCCCAGTTTCATGCTGTATCTCTTTCATCTCTCTCTTCTTCTCATCCTTTCTTTCCTGCCTTGTCTTTCTATCCAGCTTCTTTCTTTCATTTAGTGTTTTCCTACCTATCTTTACACACCATGAAGTTATGAAACCAACTCCATGTTTGCCACTGTCATACAGTTCACTCATATGCATGCTGTTCCATGCAGCCATGTTCTATTAATTAATTTCTGTGGCTAATGCCTCCATGAACTGCCAAATATTTGATATTTCTTTCGCTTAGTAGAAAACTGAGCTAACATAATATTTACCTTTCTCACCATTGCTCCAAGAGCTGTAGGAATAAAACAGGAGACAATTGAGGTAATTTAATTTCTTCTCCTGTATACCTAATGGTGTGGTGTACAACCATGGATGAGGAATTCTAGGAAACTACTCTAATTAATTGGCTGAGAACAAATATGTTCCACAGATCCTTTACATCTCTCCTAACAATCCAGTTATTTACTAAATAATGTTCTTCTCAGACACTGTTATGAAGTTTCACTTTTACTGCCCCAGCCATCTGCACATATATCAAAGACTTAATAATAGTCGGTTACATCATCCAATAAGCAAAAATAAGTTTAAAAAAAAAAGGTGTAAAACCTCTGCCAAAATTGAGAAAAATATCCATTGTTTTTTTGGAAGCATCAAGAGTTTGGAGGAGGCTAAAAAAAAGATTATATTCAGTCAAGATTTTTAAAGAGCAATCTGCATATTGAATATTCAACACAAATCTTTTGGTATGTCTGTTGGATCTAATGTATTCTCTGTTTATTATTAAAATAAAGGTAGAATATTATATCCTAATAACTTCAAAAAATATCATGTTAACTTGAATCATTTCTATACAAGAAATGATTGTTTCCTTGTCTTTTTGGTAGCCTATTGGTAAAGGATGGGTTTATATAGTCCAAAAGACTAAATTAATGTCTATAACAACTCAATCCTATTGATTAAGAGATTAAAATTATCTTAAAAATATAATTTAAAGTTAGTCTTCTTACTTTGCCAAAAATATTCAGTGTGTTAGAAATTGAGCTAGAGGCATCTGGATTTTGGACATATTACAATATGTAGATAGCTTTCCTCATTTTTCCTTCTTAAAGAGAAAACATGAATGCAAGAAACAGATACCTAATAGTTTGTCACTTTAAATGGTTGATCTTAAAAGCCTCTGAAATGATTGCGAGTAGGCCAGCTGACTATCAGTAAGACTGCTAATGATAGCACATTAGCAGCTCACATGAAGAGAGGCTCTGCTAGTTAAATGTAAATTCACATAAATTACATATTGTTTCATGTTTAATTGGCAAAATCAGGCAAAATTCTCAACATCTATTAATTTCAGAATTATTTTTTGCTATTATTTATGATACACAATACAGTAACTTTCTTTCAATGTGACATTCAAGGGAAACTCTGAGACCCTTTGGCTTCAAACTATTAGTCATGGTGGTATTTAATTTTTCTCAGTTCAAAGAACTGTAATGCTTTTAAAAAAATAGGATTATAAATTTAGCAAAGCACCCTATTGATTTAAGAAAAAGATGACATAGAGTCTGTTGTTGACTCACTGTCAGCTACAGTCAGAGACAAATCAACATATTTCCATGGAGAGTGTCTCGTGCTTGCAGCTCACAATGAGTAGAACAGAGGTGGCAATATATGACACTTTCTGCTGACTCATTCATTTTGTATCCTAATATACCTCTGAGACAAGTTAGAAATGGTTGAAAGCAGAAAGAGTGAAGGAAGACTTCTCTTTTCACATCATGGGTTATGGAAAGACCAATGAAAGTAGGTATCCATAAACTTTTGAAAGAGAAGAATGGCTTAATATACCCTATTATTTCTAAAATATCATTTGAGATTATTAGATTACGTACACACATGAAATCTAAAAAATGAACACTTGTCTCAGCATCAAATTCTCATTTCTGTAAGATTTGATTGCATGACTAAACGTTCTCATATGCCAACCATTATGTTTACAAACAACATTTAGTTTAACACTTTCTAGTGACTACAGGCCACTGGAACCCTTCCAGTGCTATGATCTCAAGCTTGCTCTTAACAGAAGAAAAAAAAAACCATGAAGAGACAAGCAGTAAATTTGCAAATTAATCTGAAGCAGGCCAGGCAGGTGATCAGCAGAGACACAGCCTTGAGACCAATGCCTATTGCCACCAATTCAATTTATTTGCTTTTTTCATTTCAGTCAGTTTCACCTTTAAGTTAATATATTTTTGTTTTTCTAGCATGTGCTTTCAGTGTTTTTAAAATGTGAACTGAGCATAGTTTATGTTCTGACAGCTAAAAGGATGCTTCTGGCTCTGTGCCATTGTTTGCTTGTGGCTCAGAGTGGCCACTTCATGAGGCCTGGGATTGCTCACACTGTCCTGGCAGAGGATTTCACAGCAGGGTAAAAAAAAAGCCTCCTGCACTCTCCTAAGCAGATGTGTGCACAGCATTTCTGGCAGTTATCACTGCCATCCCTGCTTACTCAGGGCAACAGAAGATGTTTCTGCTGCTCCTGTATCAGATTTCTTCTGATAAAGCATGTAAGAGTTGTGATCACTTAAATGGGGCACTTAAAGGTGAGATGCAAAAGAAAGGGTACAGGCATCCCAAATAAATGTATGAGACTCAAACCCCAACAAATTTATATGGGATGGATTCTGTGTGCTTCAGAGGAGCAGGATTGTGATCTGCAGCATGTGGAACACTGTTCCATTGCTTAATGTAATGTAAGGCTCAGAAAAGTGTATTTCAAAATCTACAGCAATGAAAAAAATATTCTAAAAATGTCAAATGCCTTAAGCAGGGCTGCAACACAAACTGCCCCTCTGGAGGGGGCAGGCGAAGGACAGGCTGTGCAGTTCTAAAAGGAATGTGGCAAGGAAGTCTTGCAAAGAGCATCAGGAATACTCTAAGAACTAACATGGCATGGGGGAAATGTTTAATCCTTTTCAAGATGCCTTTTTTCAATCCACTAGCTCTGGAGCTTTTGGGAAACATTCTCCTGCCCCAAAGCTTGATCAGCATACAACCACTTTTACCTGAGAAAGGAATGCTGGGTTTGTTTACCCAAATTACAGGTTAGCAAGGCCAAAGATGCAGCCTTACCAGAGCTTCCACGTGTAGACCTTCCCAGTCTTACAGACAAAAATCTTCCAAGTCTAACATGTCAAAACACCACCATACAAATGTGACTAAACTACTTCTAGAGCCAGGCCACACCTGAAAGAAACAGTTGTGCAGCCAGTTTCAGAAGGCCACATCAACAGCCTACAGAGTCAGCTTGATGTTTTGCTGCTCCTCCTAACTGGGAGATACAATGTGGAATGTGCCTGTGCAGACCAGTCTATTCCAGTTTAACTTTCAGTGGGCTGGTGCTGCAGGTTCAACAGAACAGCCTCAGCTTGGGTTTGGTGCTTTCTAGGGGCTGATCCAGTTTTCTTCCTGGGAAATTAAATACTGGTTACTATAAATCTGTGGAAAGGGAATGAGCTGAAATGATTCTGTGATTCTATGATGGTTGTTGGTGGACAGAGGAGAGCCACAGAATGTGCACTCCAATTTCCAACAGGAAATTATTGGTTTTGAAATGTTAGTAAGTTATAAATGTTTCCTAAAAAGGCTTTTATTAATTTACCAAAATGGCATGTAACAGAGTATCAGGACAAAGCATCAAAAGAATAAATAAAGCTGAAATATGCAGAGATGGCAAAAAAGCTCCAAACTTTTACGGAATAAATAAGTTCTGAGCAAATTAGCCTATACCACCCCTTGTTTTAGGAGGGTGAAAGGATGTTCACTGTGCTTTAATTAAGTGCTTTACATAGGTTTTGACCTCAGTTAATTTACATAGAGCTTTGGTGGGCCTGTCACATAAAACTTAAGCTGAAATTTTTCTTGATAATATTAACTTACACTCCAATGAAAAGAAAGGTTGCCCAAAGTATGAACATCTCACATTTAAACTACTGTGACAATAAGTATCTTTCACATCAAGGTGCAGAAGTTACTGCAAGAGAAAATCTGTACCTTGCTTTTGGTTTGACAGGAGATAGAACAGACTGGGGAATCATACATGCTTGAGTAGGTTTTTCTGCTAGACTTTGGTGCTGAAGTTTCTTTCCAGTTCTGAGAGAAGATGGCAGAATGACCTTGTTAAGTGTCTGTCCATGTCTGCTGTAAATGGGAAAAAAAAAACCCCAATGGTATCAGTTCAACTATAACGTGGTAATTTACCAAGAAAAAGCTATCTTAAAATTTATGTTCAAATTAAATGAGCAAAATATGGCCATAATTTCTGTCCTGAGTAAATAGTGATTAACCGCCCCTTGTCTGACAGGTTATGTGTTTAACATGTGCAAGAAAATCAAGACTGTGATGGAAAGAGAATAAATCAAACCCAGAAAAGCTTCAAAGATCCAAAAGGCAGTGAATTATAGATAATTACTACATCCATGTGAAAATTCTTTGTAGCAAAAACACTCAATACTCACTAAGAGTAAAAATCATTTGTTCACTACCTGAAGACCAGGCATTTTTCCATGTAAAAATTGAATGTATTTGTTTCTCCTCTCTTCCATTTTTCTCATCAAAGAGACATCAGTCACAGCAGCACCAGAATGTCAAACTGTAGGACTGTTTGAATTCCTTAGTCCAACTAACAAAAGACAGAATTATTTCTCCCTCATAGCCTAGCACAAACTCTCACCCTTACATTGCCAATTATCTTCATCTCATCTGTTGCCATCCACAACCATTGTGTACTGCAGTTATTAGCTAATTCTGCCCCCCAACAGAGTAATACTCCTGGCCTCTTACCAACTAAATTTTGTGTACTTCTTTTCTCTGGCCTTTTACTTAGAAATCCTGTTCCACCAGTACTCAAACTTTGGCTAGAGCTCAAATCTTTATGCCTTTCAGCTGCACTTTGCAAAACTCTCAATGTGTAAACTGCTGCAGATTACATTCTCATCATAAATGTCACCAAATTACCTACACTTTTATTGTAACATCCACTCTAGATCTTCAGGTTTTCATACCCAGTAGCCTGAAACCCATAAACCTTTTGCCTGATCATTTGGTGAATAGGAACTTGCTGTTTCACAAGTGTGAACACAACCCATTTTATGATACGGATCTCTGGTGTTTCTCATTCCTTAATGGAAGACTGATTAGCCAAGCTGATGCAAGTCCTCACGCCTGGGTACTTTTCACTCTTCCAAACACCAGAAGCAGCCTATTTTCCTTGCTCTCTGACTCCACAAATCTCACTCCTCCAGCCTCCTCTGAAACCAAACATGAGAGCTTTGGAAGCCTCACTTGAGGCCATGACTCAGAATGACCCCATTCTTTCCATCACTGTGGGCTTCACCAGCCTGCACATGGGCCCTGGGCTGTCTTGACCTCCACTTACTCTTGTCTATTCCCTTCCACAGTGCATCCTTTTTTTCCCCTGTGATCTCTCCTCCTCCATGTAGTTTTTAGAGCTATCTCATCTTTCAGAGCAACAGCACCATGAAGTCCCTTCTCTCGGAGTGGGAATGTGCCACTTGCTGTCTCCCCTTGTGACAGCCCCTAACTGAAGGGGGAATCTCAGGACACACTGGTTTCTGCCATTTCCTCTGCTTGTTGGAGAAAGGCAAAAAACTGTCATAAAACCAGGAGGTCCGGTGAAGGCAGAGCCATTTTGGGTGAGTATATTGCACGTTATTTAAAAAATTTAAAAAATAAAGGTGTGTGTGTGGTGCCCTGCGGAGCTGCGCGGCCCCTTCACCCTCCAGCCTTGCTTCTGCTGCTCCCCACGCAGGGGAAGGCCCAGGCCCCGGCCTGTCCCTGCGCAGGAACCCAGGCCTGATCTCCATCCAGAGCTCATGGGGCGCTGCCTGCCACGGGCGAACGGGACACAACGGTGGAGGGACACACATGGGTGGGGGACGCGTACACGGGTGAGGACACACTGGCGGCCCGCCCCAGCCCCGCGAAAGGGGAGGATATCCAGCCTGGCGAGGGTTCGCGCTACGACCGAGGACAACGGATTCCCACGTCCCCGGGCGACTGGTGACGAGCGCCGTGAGCGACGGCTTCCCATTGGCTGCCGAGCGGGCAAAGCGTGGCCAATCACGGCTCGAAACGGAGCGGCATCTCCTTTCGCCCCTCCCCTTTTTCCGGCCGCCCCCGTGGCGCGGAGGGGGTTTGGCCGCCTGCGGAGGCAGGGTCACGTGACCTTGTGTTTACATCCTCTCAGCTGTTGGGGCTCCTCCTCCCCGCCCCGTCTCTTGAACCGACACAACCGGCGGCGGTGACCTGCGGACCCCTCCGACGTGCGGCCCGCGGGAGGGCAACGCCGGCGTGTACGTCGCCCTCCGCTTAGCGCCGGCTTTCCCCTTTCTCTCGGCCATTGCGCCCGCCCGGACCACCGGAGCTTTCTCCAACCTGCATTTCCCCGCCACCCTCCCGGGGCGGGTCTCCCCCGCGCACCGTCCAGAACCCGCCGCAGAACGGGTGAGTGTCTAGCTCTAGGCGGGAGGGGGAAGGGGACGGGACGGAGCCCGCGGAGGGGGCCGGGCAGAACTGAGCTCCCCAGCTGCGCTGTGAAGCGTGGAGGGGGCTGCTGAGCAGCCGGGTCGGTGAGTTGAGCTGGGAGAGGGAGCGCGACCCACCCCATTCTATCCCCCTCCGCCCCGCGCCCTCCGTTCGCCTCTCTGGGCGCTCCGGGGCCCATTGGCCGCCGGCCCCGCACGCAGGCGC
>JANHGL010016170.1:0-74886 GCA_024611195.1 Ceyx melanurus
GGTGGTGGTTGGTGGTGTGTGAGGTGGTTGGCGGTGGTGTGTGAGGTGGTTGGCGGTGGTGTGTGAGGTGGTTGGCGGTGGTGTGTGAGGTGGTGGTTGGCGGTGGTGTGTGAGGTGGTGGTTGGCGGTGGGTGTCTCGTGTGGATGGGGCTGTTTCTTCAGGGTGATACCAGCTGCAATCTGTTCTTTCCCGGGCGAGCTGAGCAGCCCGAGGGCTGTGTGTTCACTCTCGTGTGCTGATCCTGCCCGTGCTGGGTCTGCCATTCTTGCTCCTCAAGCTGGGCACGTGTTGTGTTTTGCAGTGGGTGTGATCAGGTGCCCCATCTGCCGCCAGGAGTGCCGGCAGATTGACCTGGTGGACAACTACTTCGTCAAAGACACGTCCGAGGCGCCCAGCAGCTCGGATGAGAAGTCGGAACAGGTACAGTGCCCTGCTGGAACTCCCCTGCTGCCTTCACCTGCCCCTGCTGACCCCTCCAGGGCGAGGATGGTCACTCCGTTCCCTTGGCAGGTGTGCACGAGCTGTGAAGACAACGCTAGTGCTGTTGGATTTTGCGTGGAGTGTGGGGAGTGGTTGTGCAAGACGTGCATAGAAGCTCACCAGCGAGTGAAATTCACTAAAGACCACATGATCAGGAAGAAAGAGGATGTGTCTTCAGGTGAGTGGGGGCTGGCACTGAGTCCTGCCTGGGCTAAAAGCTTTTTGGCACGTGTAAAGAGAGAGAGGGAGGATTATTGAGGTGACAAGCAGCTGTGTGGCTTTCCACAGAGATTAGGGAAAAAGTAGCTAAAAGCAGAGGAAAAACTAAGCTTCAAACTGAAGTGGTTTATTTGCTAATATCTGTACAGTTTGTACGTCCAAAGTGAAACAAAATCTTCAGTACAGAAGAAACAGGATGACTGCAGTCTTTGGAAAAGATTTAGATCCATTCTTAATAATCCTTTTATTTAATACAATATCTAACTAAATGGAGGGGTTGGAATCTAGAAGCACTGACATCTTGGCCAGTCGATGTGATTACCAATGAAATGAAATTACACACTTTGCTGGAGTTGTTTAGAAGGAGCAATTACAGCTCTCCCAGTAGAGATGTATATAAAGATAAGCTTATAGTCCTATTCAATATGATGTTATTCTTGTATTAATATTGCTGAGTAAATGTGGGATTTGAATTTAGTTAAATGTTTAATGAGCAGAATGTTTGTTTAGGGATGCAGCTTTATTGCAAGTTAATTCTTAAATGTTGTTTGACTGTCTGTTTGTAACCTACTCTGGTAATGTGGAAAAAATGATCAAAACAAGTAAACTGGATTTAGCTTAGAAGATTTTAATTCCAAGTGGGATAAAAGTTCTGATTTAAAGACCTGTAGGCCCTGCACAGTCTGGCTGTGTATGAAGATTGAGGAATAATGCATTTTACTCCTCTACATTTCAAACAAAGACCTTCATGTTTGTGGTGCCATCTCAGAGGAGTAAACTGCTTTGCTTTATGCCAGCTCTGGTCAGGATCATATCCAGAGCTCAAGAGTTTGCTGTTGAGTTTATTCTTTTAGGCCTCAGGTCTCTCAGATCTCATTTCACTTGCTCTATTGAATGAACTCCATCTTTTGGAGAGGCTTCTCTGTATATCTTAAGGGGTATTGCTGTTTAATAAGAAATATTGCCTATTTGAGTTAAAATACATTAATCCTAGTAGATGAGAAGCCCTTAAGGCAAAACCAAATTACAGGGCCCTAGGAAGGATGGCTGCCATTCCTCATCAGGAGTGCTGTGGCTGTGAGGTGACAGCACAGCTCCTCCTGCCCACAGTAACCTGGTGGGGAGGTCCTGGGAAATGGGTCTGCCTGGGAAGTGGACTTGGCATCTGAAATGGGTGCTGGAGACAGGAGCCCCTGTGTGGCTGGAGTACAAGCACAGGGCAGGAAGGTTGCTGCCCTGGTGCATGGGATCTGCAGTAACTCTCTTGACTGTGGGGAGTGACTGCTCATTATTTTCACAAAGGAGCTTGTTCCCTTTTTCTGGTTAGAAATTAAATGCCCTGGAGAGTTTTCTGTGTCAGCTGTAGATTCATGAGCTCTCTTCCTTTACAATAACTTGCATGATATAACAAGCTTCAGAAATGTTGGAGACTTAGGAAGACATTAATATTTGAAATCCTACCTGCTGTATCTTCCAGAGGCTGCTTTCCTCTGTGCTGAGCTCAAAATATTAGAAGACTGTGTGTCACTTGTACTCAAAACTCACTTTTTACTTGCCTGTTATTTGCTTAAGTGGAAAAATTAAGCAGTTTAGCTGGGATTTAAGTATTTCTTAACATGGGCAGTGCTTGTTTTGCATTTACCACTTCAGTTGCATATAATAACTTTGAGGTTTATAAAAGTTTTGAAGTGATAATGTAGGAAAAACATGGGTGCTTGACAGTAAAGTTTGTGAGGTTTGATCCATCCTTCAGTGTCAGAGGTGAAGTTGCAAGCAATTGAATCTTTAAACACACTCCTGGTGTTTCTGTACAGATGTTGGCATTCTTACAGGTGCCAGTGTCCTTTGAGTGGCTGTGATGGGAGAGGAATTCCTCCTCTGAATACAGCAAAGTGAAACAGCTGTCAACCACTGGCACTGTAAACATTTCAGAGAACATAATCATGGTAACTTGAGGGTGAGAGCAGGTCTGTGGTTGTTACTTCTCTTGAAAGTTAGTTGGTTGTGCTCTTCAGATTGTCTAAATTTTATTTTAAAATGCAAAAATGGTTTATTTTTAAAAACAGAGGCCGTGGGAGCATCTGGTCAACGTCCTGTTTTCTGTCCTGTCCACAAACAAGAGCAGTTAAAACTTTTCTGTGAAACATGTGACAGGCTGACATGCAGAGACTGTCAGTTACTGGAACACAAAGAACACAGGTACCAATATTACCATCTCTTCATTCCTGTGGTGCACTTGTCTCAGAGGATGAAATGGCATTCACTTGAAACAGTTGTATTAAATACTGTTGTCCTTACTCTCTGTCAGGCTGAAATGATCCCTTGCCAAGGAGAACCTGAGTGCATTGCTGTGAAGTTTTAAGTGATCAGTTGGTTGTGCTTTGTTAATTATCTTAAGAGCAGGTTCAAAACCACATGAGGTGATCTGGTGCAATTTAGGTGTTAACTGGCCTGAAGTTTGCCAGAGCTCTTGCTCTGTTCAGCACCTGAATAGAAATTTCACAGCCCTGAACACCTGGTGCTATAAAGAAGCCAAAAGTGATATAGTGAGTCCTGCAGGAGGTGATTTCTTTAAAGGGTGTGTTTTATTATGTAACAGCCCTTCAATTTAGGGAAATTTTGTGAAGGTAATGTTGCCTTCTAGATTAATCTGTATTTTTTTCTAGTACAGAGAGAACAATAGTTTGGCATAAGTTGGTTGGAAGTTGCCTCATTCCAAGTAAAAATAAATGATGGGGTTTGTCTCTGGAGTTGCTTTCATCTGAGAGTTGGAATCTCTTAAGATACATCAAAACTTCCTACTCTGGAGCAGCTCTGCCATGTAGTGGTTTGAAAGCTTGAAGAAGTATTTTGCAGTGTTGTAACAGTGAATGTTGGTATAAAGATGCCTGAAAGCCACACTTACTGGACAGTGGGGTCTCCCAGGATCTATTAATTAACTTTTTCTAGGTTTTTTTTGTGCATGGTACTAACTGATTAACAGATGTATCTTGTTCTCTTCAAGCAAGAGCAGAGAATACTTTGCCATTAACAAGCTTTGGTGCAGAATATTCTTTTAAAATGGTTCTGTCTGCAGATGGGAATTGCAGCTGATTAGGGTGACTCCTGCTTCTGCCATGGAGTACAGCTGGGATATTTATGGAGCTCACTAATCATTGAAGGAAAATCATGCCAAGTGCAAACAAGAATCTATTTTAATCTCCCATTTACTACTTAGCTGAAATCCTCATAGTTTGCACCAAATGAAGAATCACCATTTCAGTGGCAACTGAGCCAGTTGAGAATTTCAAGTGGAAAGGATTGCTGGTGGTTCAGTAGACAGCTGACATTCTTCTCACAGCCTAGCAGTGTGTGATGCCTCTAGCTTGGCTTTTTCTGTCCACACACAAAACCCACATTCTCTAGCAGGAGCTGCAGCCAAGTTCTGGCAGTGGTGGTAAGTGTAGGTTTTCTGGGGTGCTTGGTTTGGGTTTGCTTTGTTTGTGTGTGGGGCTTTTGTGTTTTCTGCCTCCTCTTTAAAGTGGAAATCTGATTTTCAACTTAATGAACATAGTTTTAGTCTGCAGATTTCCCAAAATTGTAAATGCTCTGTCTTTGGGGCTTTAGTAACATTTCTTTTTGCATCACAGTACCTGAAATCTGGTGATGCTGCCTGTCTGCAAGAGCTTCAGGCTGTTCTAAAGTCACTTAGTACCATTGAGGAATCTAAACCCTTGTGGTTGAAACCCTTCTCTTTGTGGTACAAACAGAGTCTGTTCTGTTGTGAGCAGTGTTCTCTTTGCCCAAGTCTGTTATCATCATTGTGGATCATTTGATTAATAATAATAATAATTTGAATCAGTAAATGTTGTTACTGTAAACCTGGTGGTCTATCCAAGCAGTTTTTCCTGATAGACTGACATGTTCCCTAGATTTTGACAGGAGATGATGTGATGCTGCTTTGGTTTTCACTAGTTCTTGGGGGCTAGTGTAGGTTCCTTCTAATGCAGCTTATAAAATATTTCAATGGTAGGAGTTTTCTGTTAATCTAAATGTTGGGATTTAGTGCAGTGAGGAAGGGGACTTCTGGGAAACTGAGTTTTTCCCATTGTCAAGAAATTCTGTTTCAGAAGTGTGCAGTTCACTGCAGAGACAAGTGACCTGTAGGAACCCTGTTTTGGGGAGGAAAGCTGCAAGCTCTTGGAGCAGCATAATTCCTCTTGCCATTTTCAACACAGGGGTTTTGCTTCTGTCATGTTGTGAATTCCTCTTGTGATGCATAGTGTGTTAGGAAAACACAGCTAATTTCAGTATTTTCCTTCAGTGTAGCTGCTTGCACTCTCTTCAGATGAAGTAATGGAAGGTGCCTTCCACAGCAATTTTTTTCTTTCAGATTGAACTATTTCAGTCAAGTTTGAGCAGAATAGTCTCAGGTGAAAAAAAAAAATAAATTCTGGAATAGTTAGGGGTTTTCTTTGTTTTTTCTCTAGTGTAATGTGTGTTTCAGCAGTTAGTGCATTTTCCTCATCTAATGCTAACAAAAATATTTCTTTCAAATGATTGTAACTTCCCATTTAAACTGGAAACCCTGAATTTCCTCACCTTGCTCCCTGGTGATTGATGGTATCTTCTTTTGCCTGTTGAAAAGGTATCAGTTTCTGGAAGAAGCTTTTCAGAACCAGAAGGGTGCAATTGAGAACCTGTTGGTCAAACTTCTAGAGAAGAAGAACTATGTGAATTTTGCAGCTACCCAGGTTCAGAATAGGTAAGTAGCCCCAAATGATGAACTGTTCTATTATACATTGCCTTTTTAACAAATCCCATCATGATGGGACTAGAATAATACTGGAATTGTAGTTTAGTTTGTGTCTTTAGCCAGATTGACTTGCTTTTTGTAATATTTTATTCCCTACAATGCTGTGCCTTTTTGGAAGCTGTTACAAGAAAAAATGTGGGGTTTTTTTTTCTGGAAACTTTGAGTAGAATCAAAACTGTGACACATTTATTACACTTGCAGGGAGAAAATAAAATGAATAGAAAAGGCAGAACCAGTTTGTGGTTACTGCTAAGTTCAGCTCTAGAGATAGAAGTGTTGCCTGTAGAGAGAAAGAGAGTTTTTTTCTTGGAATATTTTTGTTTCATGTGAATGCCTCCAATTACTGTGTGACAAAAACTTACTTTGAAGCTGAATAGAGAAATAATTTATTTTTTTTTTTGTTAGGCAAGCACAGCTTAGTGTAATTACCTGAAAGGAAGACTAACTTTTCCTTAACTTCAGAATTCTAGAGTTACCTTAAATTCAACATCTCCTAGAATATTGAATCTAGAGGCAGAGAGCACATGGTTGCTGCTGGGTTTTCACCTCCCAGTGGTGATGTGGTGTGCTGGAGGCCAGGGAAATCCCACTGTGACTCTCAGGGGTTTTGTGAGACCTCTGCAGCTTCAGTCATTTGCAGAATGACAGATGATCTGGAGATGGGAAGTACAAGGGTAGAGGAAGAGGTACCAAGGACACAGAGACAAGTTCTGGTGCAAGTTTTTAACTCCTAGTGCTGCCATGTACATTAAACCAAAACAGAACATATGACATGACAGAGGCAAATGTGTGAAGATGGAAGCAATGAAAATGGAAGCTTTTTTGTGCTGATTTGGCATAAACTCTTTGAAGGAACCTAAAAGAGAACAACTGTCATAAGCAAGAGGACAAGCTGTGGAATAATGTGCTCAAAGAAGACAAACTCAAGTTACATGGGAAATAATTAAACTGAAAACTCAAGAAATGTCACAAAATGTTCCCCAATACAGATTCAAACCAGTAATGGGTGGTGCTTGTATGACTAAAACATTGTAATTTTTTTATTTGCTCGAGAGTTTCTGGCTTCACTAAAAATTCAGTGAATTTCTGCAGCATGTGCTGATCTGCTGAGACAAATGGGTACTGCAAGAGAGTTACTTTGACATGACATTTCATTTCTTTGAGGTGCAGCTCACAAAATCCATTATCATAAAAACTTCAGGGGAGTGGGGAAAAAAAAAAAGTTATTACAAAAATATTGTCAGTGTTAGCAGATGGTATGAAATTGCCAACCTATGTGATTGTGAAACATAAAACTGTGTGGAGGGATTGGCTGCCTACTGGAATAATAGCTGGGTGCCAAAGCCAAGGATTGATGCTTTGCTGACATGATGGATGGTTGGGTGAATGTTCTTTGGAGTAGAAGAGCAGGTGGTGCTGTTAGTAAAAAACATGTGTCCAAGGTGCCTTAAAGGGTATTTAACTCCATCAGTGAGTATTGTCAGACAAACAAATACTCATCTTGTCACTGTATCAGGATGGATGACATCACAAATCAGATGCTTGGTCTAATAGAAAAGAATCCCTTTAAAAAATGACAGTTTAAGGTTCTTTACACTCAGAGTGGCTCATGACATGTGCTGTCTGCTGCAAGCAGCATAGACACCCAGAATTTGCAATGGAGTTGAAGAAATGCTGTGTTGCAGATTCTGTGGACAGAGCTCGGGATGATTTGCTTTAGGCTGAAGAAGTTGAGAATGGTGAAGATGCTAAAACTGAGAAGTGGTGTGAGAGAGAAAACCCCAAAAGGCTGTAGTAATAAAGCACAAATGTTAGGCAAATTATTAGTGAAATGTTTATATCCTTACTATGTATTGATTACAGGAATTTAATAACCTCAGTGCTACAGGATTTTGGGGGAGGGTGAAGGGGTCCATCTGAAGTGCAGGGTTCTCCCCTTATAAAATGGAATAACAGTTTAATGGATCATACATTAATTCTTCATAGTGAAAGAGACATGATATGGAGATAAATGTGTGTACACAGACACAGGTGGTCTTGGCTGAATATTTCTATGTGTAAACATAAAGTGTATAAACTTTCATATTATTTTAATCCCAGCACAGGTTGTTAACTGAGATCACCTTGCTCTGAGTGTTTAAATTTTATTCCAAAACTGAAATTTTACATTGCTGCTTTCAAAAAGTTGTCTATTGCTCATTTCTCAGTAATCAAACAGGCTTTAAATTCTGCACTAATTAGAACTTCAATACAGAAATTGCTCCTTCATTCTTCAGGGCTGGGAAGATGCCTGTGGTGTTTAGTATTTCATGGCATAGTATAAAGCAACTGCCTGACAATTCATTTCTCTCCTTTTAGGATAAAAGAAGTGAATGAGACCAACAAGCGAGTAGAGCAGGAAATCAAAGTGGCTATATTCACCCTCATCAATGAAATCAACAAAAAGGGAAAATCTCTCTTGCAGCACCTTGAGGTATGGCTAAGAGAAAAAAAGAGCATTGTTCACTGGATTCCAGTCCCCTGTAAATGCTTGAAAGCAGGTGACTGCAGCTGTTGGGCACTAACACAAGCTTTGCAAGTTACCAAAAGCTGAAGGTTTCTCAGGGATGAGGTGCTGAGTTTTCCCTGCTGTACTCAGGAGTTCAGAGGCAGCTCTGGTTGCCATAGGAGCTGGTGTTCAGAGCTCCTGGGTCACCACTGTGGCTGCCTCTTCCCCTTGCTGCTCTGCAGCTCCCATGGCAGCTGCAGGAATGCCAGGACACCTCAGAGCAGGGAGCTGGGCTCCAGCCTGAGTCACTGCCCCAGCTCTTTGTTGAGCTGCTGTGTTCCTGTCAACATGGGGAACTGAGCTGGTCTCAGTTTAGTAATTGATATTTTCCTGGGATAAAGCAGAGGCTCTTCTCTGAGCCCACTCCTTCCCTGCACTTTGATGCCACTGGGAAGAATGGTAGAGTGGAATAAAGGGGAATTACTGATGATTCTAAGCACTCTGAATGTGAGATTAGTAGAAGCTGCTTTGCTTGTGACATTTTCCTGTTGTGAGAACTGTGACAGTGGTTTACATTTTCCTCTGATCTGAAAGCCTCTGTTGTAATCAAGTTTTTGTTTCTTTGCAGAATGTAACAAAGGAGAGGCAGATGAAGTTGATACAACAACAGAATGACATTACTGGTCTTTCAAGACAAGTGAAGCACGTGATGAACTTTACTAATTGGGCTATTGCCAGTGGCAGCAGCACTGCTTTGCTGTACAGTAAACGGCTGGTGAGGAAGCATCTTCCAACTTGTCTGTGCAGTGTTCTAAGTGTTGTGTAGCTTCTCTAGGTTATATCCAGGGAAGAGACAATCAGAATAATCCTGGCTGGAAAGGACCTCTTAAAATACTGAGTCCAGACATCTCTACAAGAACAAAAAACACCTAAATACCCAACCACTGGAAACAAAAACACACACCCCCTCCCTGCCTGCCCTAGAGCATGTTCTGAAGCACCATGGCAGCTGTTTCTTAAACACCTCCAGGAATGGTGATCCCACCACCTCCCTGGGCAGCCTGTTCCAGTGCCCAACCCCAGTCTCCATAACCATACCCAAAGAAAAAAACACCTATCTGCAATAATGGGATAAATTTCTCAACTTGTGCACCACTTTTCATTTTTAAATTAAGGACTTCACAATATTCTTATAGAAGGGGTGTCTTCAGGCCCTGCAGAGGCATTTCAGTGGGGTCATTGTTTTTGTGTAAGTGCTTCTCTGTGATCCAGTAAAAAATGAGCTATCCAGCGGCTGACTCTCCTGGTGCACTGAGCACTTGCCAGGCTACCAACCAAACTGACCACTGACAGTCTTGTTGGTCTGTCTGGGCAGTGCCCAGTGCGTTGGTGAGCAGCGGGAGCCTTGCAGCAGTGCCCCAACTCTGCTGTGTCCCCTCAGATCACGTTCCAGCTGCGGCACATCCTGAAGGCGCGCTGCGACCCCGTCCCGGCCGCCAACGGCGCCATCCGCTTCCACTGCGACCCCACCTTCTGGGCCAAGAACGTCGTCAACCTGGGTGAGAAACCCCTCCCTGCAGCTCCCCTCAGAGGCATGGGCCCCCCTGGGGGTGTTCATCCCACCTAGCTGGAGTGCTCTGCCTCCCTTCGTGCAGAAGACCAACGTTGTCTCGACACAACCCAGCCGGTTCTGATCACCCGTCTGCTCTCTCTGTTGGCAAAGCTGCCCCCCAGGTTTTGCTCTCCAAGGGCAATAGTTCTTGGAATGGCTATTTTTCCCCCTTCTTAAGAGGCTATAATATAGCACAGGAGTGCTTAATGGGTTTTTCAGCTTTTTTGGTCAGCTACATAGCAACAGTTTTGCCTTCGTATTTACAACTTCATATTTAGCTGCATATGCTTCCTTGGGTATAGAACTTCATGTTCAATCTGTCCTTGTTCCTATTTGCCATCTTGTCTGTTGTGACACAGAGAACAGTCGCCTCTCTCTCTTGACTTTTAGGCTGGATAATTCCAGTTCTTTCCTCTTCTGCTCTCCTCACAGGTCACGTTTGAAGTTTTGCAGTCTGAGTTTTCTTTTTGCCTCACTTGTTTATGATTATGGAGACTTAAGAACTTCAAACTTCAATTGCTTTGTTACTGTCCCTGAGGAGACTGAATTAGACACATCTGAATATTCTGCATTTAACTTTCTTTGGATGATGGTGGAGGTTTGAACGTTCACTAGCTCTTTTTTGTTTTGTGTAGGCAACCTTGTCATTGAAAATAAACCAACTCCTAGTTACACTCCTAATGTAGTGGTTGGACAAACTCCTCCAGGAACAAACCACATCAGCAAAACTCCAGGACAAATCAATCTAGCCCAGCTTCGACTCCAGCACATGCAGCAGCAAGTGTATGCACAGAAGCATCAACAGCTGCAGCAGATGAGGATGGGGCAGCCAACTGGGTCAGTTCCCAGGCAGACAAGTCCACAGATCATCCAGCAGCAGGTAGGTATCTTGTATGTTCTTATTTCAGCTTTGACCAGAACACTAAGGCTTAAATTTGACCTATCAAATATAAACTTACCAAGCAGTTTATAAACATGAAAAGTCTGCTGAAATCTGACATACTTTAAATGTGACAGCCATTGGCTTTTCTTGATGTTGTGTAATTAGTAAATCTACTACTGTGGAAAGAGATTGGCTTCTTTTTTCCATGTTAAAAGCAAAAGTTTTTAAAAAACAAAAACCCTTGCAGCCTCCCAGGTTGATCAGCATGCAGACCATGCAGAGGGGTAACATGAACTGTGGGGCTTTCCAAGCACATCAGATGAGAATGGCTCAGAATGCTGCTCGTATACCAGGAATACCACGCCACAATGGACCACAATACTCCATGATGCAACCTCACCTTCAAAGACAAGTATATCCTGTGTACACGCTTCATTTGTGCCATTGTGCCCAACTGTCATGACAGTAGATACTGCAGCCGTAAATGTGTTTATCTGTGCTCACAGCCACACACATTTATAGGCTTTTTTCCATGTTGCATACTGTACTGTGACATTTTTTGCTGAACGTCAGAAAATTCAAACCTTGAGAGTGAAAGGGAAATCTAATGTTTGCATTTTAGTGCTGAGAAACAAAACATTTCCTTTTTGACTTCTCAGTGGCATTCAGCTGTTGGATTTCTTAGAGAATAGTCAGGAATAGTGAAGTTCGAAGTGATGTTGTTGAGAGGTTTTAATGAAACCTAATTCTAAAGTGCTTTTAAATTCAAACCTGAAGCATGATGCAGAGCTCTGCATACCATTAAAAAAAAAATCTTGTCTATGAATGTTAATGCTACTGGAAAAGCAAAAATGAATTTATGATACTTGAAAGTTATTATTGAATTACAGAATCATTCAGGTTGGAAAAGGGATTATTTTATTTTAAAAGAAAAAAGTTTATAGACAGACCCCTAGACTCTAAAGTTGTCTTTGGAGGCAGTAACTGCTTTAAGAACCATAACTGTGTATGAAACTCATTTGGTGGAAGATGCACAGTGGATTTTAAGTATCTATTCCCATAAAGTGTATTTTCTTCCCAAGCACATGAGAACAGCAGTTGCTTTGCATTTGTTGCTGCCAGGTTGCTGGTAGAAATATGAGTGTGGCTGCTGTCCCCCCAGCTGGTTGTTGAGGGTGTCACCCCTGCCCAGGCTGCAGCTGTGCCCTCCCTGCCCGCTGCTTTGGCTGTGGGGCAGCTCTGCTCTCCTCTCTCCCGCAGCATTCGAACCCGGGCCACGCGGGGCCGTTCCCAGTGGTCTCTGTGCACAACACCACCATCAACCCCACCAGCCCCACCACTGCCAGCATGGCCAGTGCCAACCGTGGCCCCACCAGCCCCTCGGTCACCGCCATCGAGCTCATCCCCTCCGTCACCAACCCGGAGAACCTCCCCTCCCTGCCGGACATCCCGCCCATCCAGGTCAGTGGGGAGCAGCTCTGGGGATGGAGGAGTGAGCTGCTCTTCTTCCTCTGTCTATGTGGGTACTGGGATTTGTCTGTGAAGAGTGTAAATAATTCTCATTTGTAGTCAGAGAATTGACATCTCCAGCCCTTGACTTGGGCACGCAGCTGATTTTGCCATCTAGCACTGCCCTGCTTGAGCTGGGGGGACCTTAGATTAATTTGTGTTTAAATGGCTGCCCTGTAGAAAAATGGATACCAAGTGCTGCATTCACTGCCTTTCTTCCACAGGACTATCTTAGGGACAGATACCATAGAATAGTTAATCTATAAGATTAAGATACCAGAACTAGAATACTTATGTATGTCAAACAGTGATTAATTCAGAGTTAAAGCTGCCTGGCACTTCTCCATGGTGTTCCTAAAGATAGCCATCAATGTGGGAAGGACAGAGAACAGAGATCCCACTGCCCTCTCCTCACATTTCTTCTGTATCCTGACAGTGTGGCTGTAATTCCCTGTGCAAACACTAGTGGTGGTGGATCCTGGCAGGTGGTGCAGAGCACTTTAGCTGCCCTCTGATGAGTCTGGAGGTGTGACAGTGCCTGCCTGGAGGGTCTTCATCTATAGACAGTCAAGTTCAGCTTTCTCATGAGGCTGCAGGTGGTTTGGGGAAAGGATGACAGCTCTGAACATGATCAGTCTGTAGAGCTGAAGCTTTGCTTAGTCATTGGAACAGAACACAACTGGTTGTGACTGATCCAGCTCTGTGTGTGTAAAGTTCTTGATACACCAGCTTAGAGTTGTTAGTGGGATAGTCAAACTGCTCTGAAAATGCAGAATTCTGTTAAATGCTCTGATTTAAATCTGTTCATGTAATAGCTGCTCTGGGAAGAATTCAGATACTTGGGAGCTTTTGAAGTTTGTGACTGGGGGTTTCTGTTCTCAAAGGCTGATCTCTGTATGAAGCTGATGAAAGTGTTTGCTGATGTCCTGAATCCTTGAAGGGATAGTGAGCAATTTCAGAAAGATGCTGATCACAAGTCTAAAATGTGGAACAGTTGAGAAAATTCAATCAGGTCTCTGATTCAGACTTTTGTTTTTTGTTTCTTAGCTTGAAGATGCTGGTTCAAATAATTTAGATAATCTTCTAAGTAGATACATTACAGGCAGCCACCTACCCCCACAGCCTACAAGTACCATGAATCCCTCCCCTGGACCTTCAGCTCTATCTCCAGGGTCATCAGGTAAATGGGATGGGGATTTCTGGTGATTCTAGAAAGTCATGGGGGTTTCTGGTATTGAAGTTGAAAATAATTACCTACTGTTTCCTGCCAACAGCAAAGTGATATTTTTTTAGATTTTCTGCTCAGAAATAAAATATTCTGGAAATTTTTCCTCCTTCAGAAATACCATTTTGGTAACAAACTGCCAACACTTGAGTTCAGAATTCCAGATATATGTAGAGACTATATTTTTCTCCTGCGTTACTGCAGCCATTTTTCCTTGTGCATGACAGGCTGTAGCTCACTTATTGCCCCCAAATGGTGACTGGCTAAACCATGCTGATATGTGGGAAGTAAGTTTATAGAATAACTTAGTCACAGCAGTACTTACACCCAACAGTGATGTGAACAAGATCTTTCTAAGTCTCAGCAGTTGATGGTAGAGTTTCCATGATGCATGTGAAGAAATGAAGCCACCAGTACCTCATGGGGAGTTATTTAAAGTGTCCATTTCTATGAAGCAGCAGCTGATTACAGTCATTCATGTTTCCCTCAGTCTTATCTATCCCAGATCATTGTAGGATTCTGTGAATGAATAGTTGCAGCAGTGGAACTTACTCTTCTTAAAACCTGCACACAAAACATATGGAATCTGCTTCTCAACTTTTCTTGGTGGATGTCAGTGAATCAAATCTGAGGACTTAATTGGCCATGGGATATAGCAATGTTGGGATTAGGTGAAATAATTGTTGGGACTCAAAAAACTGTGTTGTCTGTGTTTTAGTTTGTTTTTTATTGACTGTGTTCTGCTAGTCCTTTGTTCTGATCAAAGGACTGAGAGGGCAGATGACTTATGTGAAGTATCACATTAGGATATTCTAGCAGCACTTCTGATGTTACTCAACACTAGTCATTTATTTTACTGCAGAATGTAAATTTGTACCAAGTCAACTTCTCCACTGCTTCTTTGCAGGTTTATCCAACTCCCACACTCCTGTGAGGCCACCTAGTACCTCCAGCACAGGGAGCAGAGGAAGGTGGGTATGTTACATTAACACTGCCAGGCTGGAAAGTCAAGGCACAAAGAATTAAGATATTAATTGGCAATGGGTCAGTAGTGCTTGGATATAATTGTCACCCAGTAATGGAAGAATGCTTGCATGAAGATTTAATTTCTTTTTCCCTTTCCTTATGGTTCTCTGCTGTCTTGTAAACTTGAGCTCCCTTGTAAATGTTCTGACATGTTTTGCCTTTGAAAATCGTTCAGGAAATGGTCACTTAAATTTCTTTGCTCTGATGAGTTTTCTTCTTATTTTCATGCTGGTATCTTCCTAGCTGTGGCTCCTCGGGCAGAACTGCTGAGAAAACAATCCTTAACTTCAAGTCTGATCAAGTGAAAGTCAAACAAGAGCCAGGGACAGAGGAAGAGATATGCAGCTTCTCAGGAGCAGTGAAACAGGAGAAGACAGAGGATGGCAGGAGGAGTGCTTGCATGGTAAAGTTAGTTTGTGCAGCAGCATGTTACAGTTTCCTTAGCAGCATGATTAAGAGTTTGAAAATAAAGTAGTTTTACTCTGAAGCCTCATATTCTGTTAACAACCCTGAAGATTGAGAGATATTTCACTCCCTGGCAATGTCTCTGAGCTTTAGTTATGGGCAGCAGTGTTGAGCTGTCTGGTTTTGTCACAGCCAGTTCCTGGAGGTTTGTGACACAGGTGACAATAAGCTGTCAGGGGGACTTGGACAATAACTTAGTGGCTTATGTTGAACTGCTCAAGCCCTGATAATGATTTGCCCTGTATTTGGGGAAATGAGTAGAGCACCTCTTAATGGCCTTTGGCTTCCACCATGTGAAGAAAGATGCCCTGGTAACACCGACTGTGATTTTGATGTGCCGCTTTCATTTCAGCTTAGCAGTCCTGAGAGCAGCTTGACACCACCACTGTCCACTAACCTGCACCTGGAAAGTGAACTAGATGCATTAGGAAGCCTGGAAAATCATGTGAAAACAGAGCCAGCAGATTTAAGTGAAAGCTGCAAGCAGTCAGGACACGGGCTCGTCAACGGGAAGTCCCCCGTGCGCAGCCTGATGCACCGCTCCGTGAGGATTGGGGGGGAAGGCACCAACAAAGAGGATGACCCCAATGAAGACTGGTGTGCTGTGTGCCAGAATGGAGGGGATCTGCTGTGTTGTGAGAAGTGCCCAAAGGTGTTTCACTTGACTTGCCACGTACCAACACTCCTCAGCTTTCCCAGGTACCACAACACTGCGGTGGTTCTGAGAACAGCCCTGTGCTCTCCCTGTAGGCACCAGAACTGGTGTTCAACCCTCACCAGCTAGTTCTGGGTGACTCCATGCCAGTAAAAACCACAGCGTTCAAAGGCCTGTCTGAGTTGTTTTGCATGTGCCTGGTCAGTGTTTCTCTGATTCTTTGTGTGATTCTATTATAGAAGGTTCATTTTGAAGTCATGATGAGAAATCTTGAGAGAGAAACATGAGGGCAGGAAAAATTACCTTGACTGGTAGAATTATCTTGAGCCTTGAGGGTTGTTCCTGACCTTTACAGACAGCCCAGGCTTTACTACAGTAAAATGTGAATCTGAAAGAGCTAATGAAAAAGTCTTTACTAGTCATCACAGATGTAGTCATCACTGATATTCCCTTGGTATCTCGAATAATTGTGTTTTTCTGTTTAGTGGAGAGTGGATATGTACATTCTGCAGAGATCTGAGCAAACCAGAAGTAGAATATGATTGTGACAATTCACAACACAGCAAGAAAGGGAAAACAGCACAAGGCCTGAGTCCCGTGGACCAAAGGGTATGTTTCATATGGGTAGGAATTTGCTTCCTGGAAAAAAGATCTTGCTCACTTTTATCTATCCCACACTGTTTCATGAAGATGTTTTTACTGCAGCTGCAGTGAATTAAATAGAGTTGTGTTTTTTTGGGGAAAAAAATACAACCACCACAACACCCACCAAAATGAGCAATGAAGTTTTTTGTCTTGCTGTGATGACATATCCAGGTGTTGGTGAGGGAGCTCCATTACCTTGAGACTAATCATCTAGTACTGAAAGCTTGAATGGAAACACATATTCTGTATTTAAATGCATCCTTTAATACTCCCTAATCTCTTCAGGATTCTTACTTAGAAGTTATTTGTATTTAATGTTGATAGAACCTTCATAGAACAGCTATGTAAGCTGGGTGTGTTAAGTTGATGCTGTGAGAGGTGCCAGAAGTATTTCAGTGCAGTCTTGTGGAGGGTGTCATGACCTTGACAGTCTTGTGGGGAAAAGAATGAAATTCTGCAGCTCAGTCCTTTCCTGTTACAGGCAGCTGTGGTTGGACAGAAGTGGTTGTGAACCTCTGTCCCCCTTCATGTTTGAATGTAGCCCCAGGCTTTTGTTGAAGAAGAAGAAAGCAAAAAGGGAGTGTTTCTGCTGTGTGAACAGCAGGGTTATGTTCTACCCTAGGAACTTTACATTTTATAATCAACCTTGTGGGGATCACATTTAAATTTTCTACTACTAAGCTACTAAAATGCAAACCTATTTAAAATAGGGAGATAGGAACTTCTGGGTTGAGGATGAATTAAAGTTGTTAATGTGAAGCTTTTTCTTTCTTTGCAAGAAATGTGAACGTCTCCTGCTCTACCTGTATTGCCACGAGCTGAGCATTGAATTCCAAGAGCCAGTCCCAGCCTCAGTGAGTATTCTGGAAAAATGGCTTGAGATTTATTTTTGGCATCTGTAGAAGTCCAGAGTTGAGTCTGGGAGGGAATTGACTGCTCTTACTTGAAAATGTCCCCCTTGACCCGTCTAAGAGTTCTGTTGGTCATCCAGTGTTTCATGCTTCTGAGATCACACAGAAATGCTCCAGACAGGGCTGGAAAGTCTCCAGAGGAGACTCCACAAACTCCCTGGGGAGTCTGTTCCACTGCTCTGTGACCCTCACATTAAAGAAGTTCTTCCTCATGTTGAGCTGGAACTCCCTGTGCTCCAGCTTGGATCCATTGCCCCTTGTCCTTCACAAGGCACCAGTGACAAGAGGCTGTCCCTGCCTTCCTGACACCCAGCCCTTAGGGATTTATAGATGTTAATCAGATCCCCATTTAAAATACTAAAAAATATTTATCATTATTAATTGCTGAATTGGAAGAGGATGTCTCAGGATACCCATAACATTCAAATTGCTTTAGGAGAGGGTTATTTTTGGTTTGGTTGGTTTTTTTTTTAGGATGATAAACTTTTAAATGAAAGGAGGAAAGAAACTGCTTTGCTTTTTTCAGCTGTTAAAAGTAATTGTAATGAAAAGCATTTCTGTGCCAGGACAGACACTGAAGGGTAGAAAGAACTTTAACAGTTGTTCTTCCCTGATGAACATTATTCATGAGGAGATTCTGATACTTTAAGTGAAGAAATTCAACTGCTGCTGTGAATTATGTAGTCAGTGACAAATCACTTTGTTTTTTACAGATACCAAACTACTATAAAATTATAAAGAAACCAATGGATTTATCTACAGTGAAAAAGAAACTGCAAAAGAAGCATTCCCAGCACTACCAAACTCCAGAGGATTTTGTAGCAGATGTCCGGTTGATCTTCAAGAACTGTGAAAGGTTTAATGAAGTATGTTAACTTCCAATCTCTATGCAGGCTTTTTGAATGCTTTTAATTACTTTTTTTATTTTGGATTAAGATTTATTTCAACAGAGTTGTGCAGCTTCTCCAGTTAAAGGCTCTGCTTCCACTCCTAACCTGCTTGTGGAGCAGATGTCGAATCAGACACTTAAAACCCAAAGCAATTACAGTTTTAGCTCAGTGGGGAGATGATGCTTCAGGAGAAGGAATTTAACTCACTGGTGTAGAAATCTGACTGAGGAGCAGGTGGGCCTGCTTACTGTACATCAAAGAGTTGTACAGCAGAAGTGCTTGGGAAGAGTGCAATGCAGACAATCAAGCTTAAATCTGTCTCAAGCTACACAGATATTTTTCTTACACTCATGAAACATGGAGACCTCTACTGAGGAAACTTCCTCTACTGAGGAAAAGTGCCTTTCTCAGGGATATTCCAGCTCTGTCTGCATGGTGCTGGTACCTCATGCAAGCTGAAACCAGAAACACCTTGTGTGCATTATAGCTAGCATTGCACTTGGTGCTTTAACTGGGTTCTCAAGGCTCAGCTACCAGGATATGACCTGTATGGACTCAAGCTGACTGGCTGCAGTGAGCCCACCTGGCAATGAAAGGTTTGCACCTTACACATGAAGCCTGCCTTAGGGAGAGAAAGTTCTGAAGTGTTAGCACGAGGTGAAGCAATGGGAAAAAATACTCTGAATATCAAAAAAAGCAAAAGTATGGTGGTGTGCTGGGGTAGGAGCTGAGCTCAGGGAGTACTCTCATTTCTGAGCTGCCTTAAAGTGAGGATGACAAGCCCTGGGGAGGAGGCACTGCAGGGGATGGTTCTGACCCTAGAAATGCATAAACCAGACAGTATGGGTTTTTTTCTGTAAAATGTAATTGAGTTTTACAGTGTTTGGGCTGCATTTCTGGCTCTGTGAGGAAGTGAATTGAAGGAAATACACAAAGCTACAATTGAAATCTCAACTGTTTCACACGTAGACTAGCAAAAATCAAGGTTAATGCTGTAAATGCTCCCAAGCATTTGGGACTTTGACACCCCCAAGTCCCTTAAGTCTCTGTATTAGGTGGAGGTTAATGAGCACTGTGGAAGAAGTTGCAATTATGTGAACTTCTCAATCAAGGGAACTAATGAAGCATCTACTGTAGAGGAAAACATGCTGCAGCTCTTGGGGACAAGAGTAAAAGAGGAGAGCAAGGACTGATGATGTGTGTCAGACTTGCCTTGCTATTTGAAATGCTGGCTCTGGCACAATTTGAGTCACCCTGAGCTCTCAGTGCTATATGCTTTTAAAAACAGAAACCACAGTGGGGTAAGAACCCCACCAAAAAACAGAAATCACAGTGGGGTAAGAACTCCCCAGAGAGTGGTGTCATGGAGCACTCCTCTCTGAAGTGAGACTCCTGCACACTAATGTCCAGGAGACTACAATTCCTAGTGAAGGAAGCAGTGAGCAGCAGAGCAGAGCTCTGAAATGACTGGGAGACACTGGTACAGAAGCTGTGTGTTTGGTTGAAGGTTTATTTCCCTCATGTCAAGTGTTTTAAACCTGCTTCAGTTTGAGAACTAGAGGTATGGTCCATAACAAGCTATTGTGTTGTTATGGCTGACTGTAGTCATCCAATCCTATGCAATCTCATAACTTTAGAAAGGATTATAATTTCATTTTTTTTGACTCTGGTATCCTTTTTAGATGATGAAAGTTGTTCAAGTTTATGCAGAAACACAAGAGATTAATTTGAAGGTAAGCTTTTCAGACCATGCACACTTGGTGAAGGGATGTGCATTTCCAAGAGGTGAATATTCCTGTCTCCTTCTGTTCACAGGCTGATTCAGAAGTAGCACAGGCAGGGAAGGCAGTTGCATTGTACTTTGAAGATAAACTTACAGAGATCTACCCAGACAGGACCTTCCAGCCTTTGCCTGAATTTGAGCAGGATGAGGATGATGGTGAAATAACTGAGGACTCCGATGAAGATTTTATACAACCACGTAGAAAACGCCTAAAATCAGATGAGAGACCAGTGCATATAAAGTAATCTAATGACATGGACCTGAAATTTATTGTAAAAACTGTTATTTAAGTGTTCCTGGAATATTATCATGCCTACGGTGGCCATCTTGAAGAAGCTGATAGCTTTTTAAACAGTATTAGATTACACAAAAAAAAAACAAACACTTGTACAGAAAAGCATTCTCATCAAAAGGGGAAAAAAAATGTATTGTAAATTTTTGGTGGTGTTTTTGTTTCGTTTGGTTTTGTTTGTTTGGGTTTTTTTTCCTTGATTATTTGCTACATTCTTTCTTTTTCCTGATGGAGGGGACACACTCAGCCTGGCCTCACGGGGAGAGGTGGGTGAAGGCTGGAGAGAAGCAGGTTTGATAAGAGATGTACAGACAAGGCTGCTTAGCTGAGTGCTCTGTGGGACTGGGCCAGCACAGTGGTGGGTTCTTGGGTTCTTGCTGGACTGCAGTGTTCTGGAAGCCCCCTCCTGGTGTGAGCTTAGTGCTTGTTGCTCGTTGCTTTTCCTCTCCTTTAACGTGGTGTTGTGCAGAACTGATCTGTCTTGATCCAGTGATCTACGTTTGACTTTCTTTACTGCATTTTATGTATAGCAAAAGGAAAAAAAAAAAAAAGCAATCATTAAACTGTTCTGAATTGGCAAGTGCAGGAGTGTGAGTTCTTGACAGATGAAAGGCTGATCTGGTGGAGCAATCCCTCCTTGGCAGGGTGAGGTGAGTGCACAGAACATTTTAATGGCGTTGGTAGCAGAAGTCTTGTGTCCTCTGTCCCCCCTAATGAGGCAGAATGTTGTCTCCAGTATTCACTGTCTAATTTTCTGTACTGAAAATCTAGACTTGAAGTAATAACTGATTGGGGTGTTTTTCCAGTCTTCCTACATATCAGTTTCTGAGAGACCACTCGGCAACAATAACCGATTAATTTACCAAATGTGTAAAATTTCCTGTATTCACTTTGTCTTATTTGTAAATAGTGAATTGAGATTTCTTGCAGATCAGCAACATTTGCTGAACTGTTTTTAAGCTAATATGTATTCTTATTAATTGTTCCTATCAAGAGAAGATTTGTAATATATGCTATTTCTAACATTGCATTCATTTTGAGGTTCTGTCTTATTTTTATTAGAGTGCTACTTGGAATTTTCTTCAGAAGCAGCTTATGAGCAAAAATGTCTAGAGAGATTGGAATAAATCTGTTGAGATGGGGTTGCTTGTCCATCCATTGAACAAACCACTTGCACGGGCCACGTTTTGGCTTTGAGTGGTTTCAGTTTCCCTGTTTCCCTCATCCCTGGGACAGGCACCTCTGCAGTGCCTTCCCATTGCACACTGCCTTCATTCCACATTCCTGGTGAGAAATGAGCTCACCACACAGAGTTTGAACAGTTCTTTATTGACAGAAACCAGTACTAGAAACCACCTGCAGTGTCTGGCCTTCGTAGAGACGGTGTGGAAGTCAGATGAAGAGATCATGTAATTGGCTGAGGTCAAGCTGATGGACTGAATTTGCCAGGAGGTTTTGTGTGAGTGCAGCAGCTCTGTGGTAAATCACTGGGGTTTTGGTTACTCAGCATGAGCAATTCCTGTGACATGGTACACACTTTACCATAGTGATAAAGAGAAATATTTGAGCACAGTGTATCAAACTGAGATGTGGTCTATGGTAATTTTAATGCAAATCACTGAAGATTTGATTTCTCTTTATAAGAACATAGCCTGTGTCCCTTGTGACTGTACCTCCCTTACAGCAAATGAGGGGACTGCAGGTATTTGTAACTTCAAGCTCACTACTTGAGATGACTCAGATGTTACACTGAAAACTCCAACTGGGTTTTGGTTTTGTTTAATTTCTCAGATATTAACATAGTGCCAGTTGAAATTTATTTTTTACCAGTTTGTATGTGCAAGGAGAAGTAATTCTGCTGAAACACATGAAATTGACAAGCAGCAAAAACCTTGCCCACAGAAAGGATGATGTGTGTGACTAGGACACTGGTAGTACTGAGGGACCATGTAATGGCTCTGTATTGCTACTGATGCATTTCTAGTTTCTCAGCTTCATTTTGCAAAGGAGTATTATTAAAATTATCATGAAAAAAATCAGATTTTTGTGAATTCTCTTCAATTGGGGTTACTACTCTTAATGGTGCTTAAGCACTTCAGGTTCTGTACCTTCAGGCCTCACCTTTTTACCTGTTTGCTCTGCCAGGCGCCAGTGATGGATCCAACTGGAACTGGAGCATCCCAGGCTGGCTCAGAGTGGGCAGGACTGTGCTGCAGCAGGAATGGTGCCATCTGGGTTCCACCCACAGCAGCCTGAGGGGCTGGGAATGGCTTTGACTGCCACTGCCAAGGCAGGAATATTGTCAGACTGTAGGCTGGATGGTGCAGACAGGCAGCCTGTGCTGGCCTGCAGACCACAGGGATGCCAGGCTCTGGTGAGAGATCAAACATGACTCTTGCATGTCACCTGAACTTCTGGAATTGCTCCTTCCATGCAGCTCAGTAGTATTCTGTGGAATTTTGACTTGTGTGCAGGGAATCTTGAATTATTATTTGTTTTTAATATATAGAAGCAGCAAAACAGCTTCCCCCCCCCCCCATCCCATTAATTTTGGAAATCACAAGGCAGCAGAGATTGTGGTGAGATTAGCTAATCTCTTTAAATCCCTTGAAGGTAAATTTTGCTAATCCTTTTCCTGCTCCTGCAGTCTCTAAATGTTCATCCTTGAGCTGCAGCCACCCTGGCTGTAACCTGCAGCCTGAGGAGGTAGTGTGAACAGCCCCTGGTTTGTTTATGCCAGGGTATGTGTGTGCCAGTGTGCACACTTACACCAGCAGAACCTCAGGCAGGTGAGAGCTGTGGCCAGATCCTTCCCCTCCCACACCAGAAGGTGGAACTGGGCTCTCACTGGTAAAAAAAAAGTCCATTTATGTCTCAGTTTTGTTATAAATGACCCTGGCTTGTAAGTGAATCCAAAGAAGTCCAAGGCAACTTGCTTTAGAAAGGAGTGGTGAGTGCAGTGTGTGACTTGTGGACCTCAATTACCTCAGCAGGTATCCTGCCATGTAATTACTAGTGATTAGGAGTGTGTTAATCAGCTGAATGGGTTATTTAACTGTACCCTGCCATTAAGTGGCCTAAGGTAGAGATACTATCCAGAAAAAAGGATTTTTATTTTTTTTTTTCCCAAACCTTTGAAAACAGAAATGCTCTGTTAAATACAGGGAGAGTTTTCCTTGTGTGGGGTGTCACCATTGCTGTCAGTTGTCAGCACACTTAGCACTGGGTCTTTGGGATGTTTTATAAACATTCCTGCAAGCCACTGGAACAGAATTCCTTAAAATTACCCCAGATTTATCATTCTCTTGTATAACCTAATTTATTGAGTGGCAACAGTATTTAAAGCCCTGTGTGTGATGCACTGGAAATTGGCTTTTCCTTGGTTTTCTTACTCTCTTGCTCAGAGAAAGCAATGAAACTGCTTTATGTGCTGCTGTGAGCACGAGAGGAAGGGAGGAATCCTTCCCTTGGATGGTGATTTTGTAAGGGAGTTTGTATGCCTGTCACCAAGTCTAGCTTGGAAAAACAAAGTGAGGAGTTGTTGACAAAGTGTGGCATTTTATTTTAAAAACTGGGGAAAGTTGCATATTTTTTTAACAAGTAGGTGTTTGAGAAAATATTTGGAGGTACTTTAAAAAAAAATAAAATAATGGATGTGCCACAGTTGACACAGACATTTTAGATTGAGCAGATGCAGCTTCAGGTGTGGCTGTTTGGGTTCTCAGTTGCTCTGTAGTGACTCTCCATCCAGTTCCTGTGTTTGCTTTAGGGGATCCTACTTTGTGCTTTATACAGCATCTGACTTGGTTTTCAGAAATGGCAGTTAATTTGGCTATCTTTATTCTAAGTGGAGTATTAAATGTGTGAACTGCACTTTGGGCCTTTTCTATGGAGTGATCTTGCAGCTCCAGGCTGCTGCCTTTAGAATGTATTGGATTTCTGTAAGGAGAGGTACTAAAATATTTTCTCAGTTTGACCTGTTGGATGTTCACTCAGCTACACATCAGAAGAGCACCTCTGCTAAGGGGGAATTGCTTAGGGTCATGACACATGTATATAAATATAAACCTCTAAGGATCTGTGCAGCTGAAAGCCTGTTTTACATGTGAAGGGTTAAATTGCTGGCATTGGGTTCTTCAATTCTTTCTTGCTTCCAATAACAACTGGTTCTTTTTTTTTTTGCACATAGTAAACTGCTCATCTTTTCATATGATTCCTCAAAAAAAACAAACCAAGTGCTGTTTCTGTGGTATTGTATTACCTGAATGATCATATTTATCTTTTTTAAACAAGGTTACCGTT
Source organism: Ceyx melanurus (assembly GCA_024611195.1). Lineage (NCBI taxonomy): Eukaryota > Metazoa > Chordata > Aves > Coraciiformes > Alcedinidae > Ceyx > Ceyx melanurus. The sequence continues at coordinate 24,182 of JANHGL010016170.1, forward strand.
TCTAATTGTTCTGCTCCTGTGGTTTTTGCTGGTGTGTAATAAAAAAAAACCAACCAACCAAACCCCTTTTTCTTTACATGGTTATTTAATACATTAGCTGCTTGTAAATATATCTTGTTAAGTGCTCTGGAATGTGCTGTAGAAGTTGTACCAGATCAGTTTAAACCTTTGTTTGACAAACGTTTTGTTTTGGTTATTTCTATTAAATTAGAAATATTACTCTTTCAGTTGGAGTTGCTTTTTTTTTTGCACATTTGCTTTTAGTCATTAGGTACCAGCTGAGACTTTGCTGCTGCTTGCAGTGTTGGGAGTGCCCTGATGAGGATGTAACTGGCAGGTGAAGATGAGCACCTGAGGCTGCAGCACATGCAGTTCTGAGACAGAAAATGCTGAAATCTAAACTTGATTCAGAGGTTGGGTTGGAGATGCTGTGATTTCACCTCTCTGCACTTACATAACACCATTTTCTCTGTACCTAGGACATGAAATGGAAATGCTTGGGGTTTTCTGTAGGGGATTTTTGCTGCTGGGGTGTGGAAGCTGGTGCAGCCTCGGCAGACAGTTCTGAGTGTGCAGCTCCTGGGGCTGGGGTGCTGTCCAGAAGCCCCCCACACCTGACAACAGTCCCTAGGGGATGGCTCTGAGCTGCTGCTTCCCCTGCCCCCCAGTAAGCCCTGGGAAAGAGCTGAACTTGATTGCTCTGTAACTCATTAACACAGAGCATCCCCTGCAATGCCCCTCGTTTGCCATCTGGCTGGCTGGCTCTGCAGGGTGTTCATGGGCCTCACCTGTGGGAAATGAGTCTGTGGGGAATGCACAGCCAGGATCAGCGTGTTCATTGGCTTAATCAGTGTCTGTTTTGGTCTGTCGGGCCACGGGGAGAGATTCTAGTGGCAGCAATCTGGTCAGCTGGCCAGTCCCCCTCTCCTGGCTTTGGTGGCACTGTGGTCTAGGAAGATCTGCCTGCACTGCCAGAGCCCAGCCAGCTCCAGAGAGCACTGAAGCTTTCCTTGGGTGCATCATTTCTTTAACCAAACCTGTATAGTAACTATTTCATCTCACATGTCCTATCGGAGATAAATTCAAAAGCTTTTCATGGCTCCAGACCTACTCAGCACACTTGTGTAGGTGGTGGGGGCCAAGTGCTGCTCTCTGTCCCAGCTCTGCAACCACAAGTGCTTGGCAATTATGTCTTCCAAAGATTTCTACCACTGCAGAGAATAAGTGGCTGGGATATTAGGGTGTGCCCAGGCCAGGAATTTGCCCCTGGGATCTGCACAGCAGTGTCTGCTTCAGATCACTCAGCAAGGAGTCAGCTCTGGCAGTGGCTGAAATCCCCATTCAGGTGCAGTGGTGTCTGGTGATGTGTTCAGTGCAGTTCTGCAACTGTACAGGGCCTGTGCCGGGGACCTCAGCAGTAGCTTTGCAGTTGAATGATGCAAATTGAAGTCTCTTTTCCTCTTGGAGGTTGTGTCTCTGGGCAATCCCAAAGGTAAGTTGTTTATCTGCTCTGCTGGCCTGCCTTTCAAAGGATGGAGGTGTTGGAGCAACAATTCTTTCTGCCAGAGTGCTGTAGGAACCAGCTCAGAGATTAATTCTGCTTTCTAAATGGACACATCTGCTGATCTGAGGCTTCACCAGCTCGCCAGGGAAGGTGCAATTCAGAGAGCTGCAGCAATGGTGTCTGGAAGCACGGAGCTGCCTGTGAATCATCAGCCTGCTGAGGTCAGACACCCACCGACTGAGAGCAGAGATCACAAACCAAGCTATGCATCATCCTGGTAAGAATCTGTAAATTAATCTTTCGTTCCTTAAAATCTGTTGCACGGGACGTGTCACCAGATGGTGCTCTTCACACAGCTGTCTGTGCCCTGCTGTCTGAACAAACTGGTGTCCTCGGAAGAAATGCTCGGGCAAGGCTGGTTTGGGATTGTGCAGTGTGAGAGGTGACTGGGAGTGACAGTGGGAGCTGTGCTGGGGTCTGGGTCAGTGTTCTTGTGGCAGTCGAATGCAATAACCTGGGGAGCTCAGTTTCTGTCTCCACCTCATCTTTGGTGCAGTGCTCTGCTTACTGCCAGGACCTGTGAGCAGGGAGCTGATGGTGATGCCCTCACGTTGCCCAGGGAGAGCTGGAGATGAGTGGTCTGGGCACAGCTGGCAGCAGCAGCAGCCCCCCTGCCTCCCACCCCGGGGATGCTCTGTAACCCTGCTGGAGGAGGCCAGAAAACAGCTGCTGCTGCCTCCTCTTCCTCCTCTTCCTCTGGGGCTGCAGGGCAGGAGACAGGCAGGGGAAGCTTTCAGCAAGCAGGAGCTACTACATTGGGCATCAGCTCTGTTCCCCTGTCTCTGGCTGTTGCTTGGGGCACTGTTGGTGCCAGCTGCAGAGAACAGTGGGCATTCTGCTGGAAGCAGCCATGTAGCACAGGCTGGGTGCTCTCTGCATGTCCTCAATCAGTTTTTCTGGTCTTTTGCTGATCTTTTCATGAGCAGAGGAGGTAACCAAGCTAATGAGCACAGGTTTACTATGTGCTCCTGAAAAGCAAGGTCTGAGCTGCACTGTAGGCAGGAGACCTGGGCCCTGGTCCTGTCTTTGATGCCATGTCCTGGACTTGTGTGTTCTTGATGCTGAGCAAAGAGCTGAGACTAGGAGAGATCTGAGCCTGGTCCTAGCCCTGGGGTTTTGTGCCCAGTCAGTCCATGCAGGTGCTGGATGTGCTCAGCCTGCTTTGAGCTCAGGCACAGCTCAGCTGGAGCACTGAGGGTTAATACTGACCCTGGGGTGGATCTGCACCATTGTGTCTTCTGTGGCCCTGCATCTAAGGGAAGGGAAGGGCTGTAGCCACCCCAGAGGAGTGAAGGACTAGTATTAATGCTGGAGAGAGGCTGTGCCAGAGTTGGATCCTGAGGCATTTCACTCCTTCAGGGGGTCACTGGAAGCTGAGTGGGGCTGTGGGACAGCTGTTGTGTGCTCTGAGCCTCCTGCTGCAGCTGCAGTGTGGTCTGGGTTTGCCAACCTGCAGGGCTCTGCTTTTCCCTGGAAACCATGGGGCATCAGGATGTGTCAGCATTCACTACTCTGCCATTTGGTAGCTTTCTTTGCCTAGCCTGGTGTGCAGAGCTGCAGTATGATCATGATCCTTACCTCTGCAGTTCCTCAGCTGCCTTTCCCAGCAAGTGCTGGGATTCTCAGTGGCTCACGGGGTTCCCGTGGACACGTCGAACCAATTCAATCTGCTGCCCAATTAGAATCAATCTAATTGTCCTGCAGATACACACAGACCCACTATCCTTCTAGTGCCTGAGCAGAACATAAACCATGTCAGACCATCTGGTCTGCTGCTGGCTGTTGAAAACTGAATTCTGTAGGAAGTAATTCAATAAAGTTATTGTTGGTCCTGGAGACTCCATCCGACCCTGGACTTGCAAGGAGCCCTCTCTGTGTGGGGAGCACAGGCTTTCTGGATGCACAGCTGAGGTGGGGTTTGTGCTGGCCACATTTTAGGTGGTGCGAGTTGACAGACCTTCAGCAGCAGCAGATCTGTGCCCTCGTTCACTTGATGAGATACTTCTGCCTTTAAATGTTCATGCTTGTTCCCCAGGAACAAGGTGTGGAGGTGACATGTGCAGTGTGGGCTGAGCCAGGAGGGCAGTCGGGAGAGTCTGGACAGTGTCTGGGGCTGGGACCCCCCACATCCTGGAGCAGGAACCTTCCAGGGACAGGGTGCTGCAGGCTTTGGTCCAGCACCCTCTGCACATCTGGGGTTGTTGCCTTTGACAGCACTCTGCTGTGATGATGGAGGGCAGTTCCCTGGCAGAGAGCAGTGGTGGGCAGGATATTTGACTATTATCTAAGCAGACCTAAGTAAACAACTTTTTGCCAGTGCTAATGGCTCTGTGTCCTTGCCTCTTGTCGTTTTAGAACCTTAGGAAATAACGTTATCAGTCAGTAAATAGATTTTCAAAACCAAACAACCCAGTGAAATCTTATTGGCCCTGAGATAGGATGCTGACAGGAGCAGCAGACACCCAGCCATGAGGCAAACATGATCCCCCCAGTCCCCCATCCCAACCAGTTCCCCAGGGTGAGCCCTTGGGTACCAGGGGTGGGCTCTATGCCCTTGTGCCTGCTGAGAGCAGCCTGTTGCTGCTGGTCCTGGAGTGCCAGGGATCTTCAGTGGAGATCTCTGTGTCTCCAGCCAGAAAAAAGCATCACTTGTCTGGCTGGCTGTGGCTGGGACTGCCCGTGGGGCAGCAGGACCCCCACCCTGTGTCCCTGAGGGCAGTGCCTGTGCAGGAGATGATCTGAGGAGACTCTGTCCACAAAGCTGGTGTGAGGCTGAGCTCAGTGGGCAGGGCAGGTGTGGAGCTGGGACTGCTCTGCCCCAGCCACGGGGCTCCTCTGGGCTGCTGGACGGGGAAAGCAGAGCCTGTGGTTCCCTGGGGCTCCCCTGAGGCTGATGGAGCAGGGTAAAGAGCTCTTGGGTTTCTTCTCACATTTTAATTTTCTCCTGAAATAAAAACAGGAGAGTGTTGCCTCTCGGAGGCACAGTTGTGCACCGTTGTTTTTGTTTTCTCTGTTACAGAAATACTGCTATTTTTATTACTAGTATTTCCGCTGGGAGGGATAAAAATACCTAGAATACAGCAAATACTTTGTAAGCACACTGCAGGGGAGGGGGGTGAACGGCTTATAACTCCTTATTTTCCATTACAGATATCAATTTACCTCGTTTCTTTCAAAAGCTGGAGATTAAACATATTCTTCTTTGTTTTTCTGTTTCCCTGAAAAACAACTGTGGTTTAAAGCCTGTGCTAATTCCGAGGAGGATTGGGGGTGCAACCTCCTGCACTCTCTGCCAGGTGTTTTTGCCTGCAGTGTAGGAAAAAGGTGGTTGCAGATGGATGTGTTTAGCTTCTTACTGTGCTGTGCAGATACCTGGGATTTATCCAGCTCTCTGGTGGATAAAAGAATCTGGGGGAAAAAAACCCACCAAAAAACCCCAGCTCTCACTGGTCTAGCTGATAGAAATGTTTCCTGGTAGGAATTATGCTGAGATAAAGCCATATGTGGTGTGGTCCAGGGCTAAAGATTGCACCCCACTGTCTCTGCTAGAGCTGTGTGAGCATTTGGGCTTGAAATGCCACATGAACCATCAGTGGAAATCAGTGACCAAGGGTTTCTGCTCTAGAAACAATTCATGTGACCAGGGGAGACCTGGAGACTGCTGCAGTTGTGCTTGAAAGGGCTTCCTTCTGCTTTCCTGAATTGCAGTGACTGAGGAGTTTATGGGAGCAAAGAATCCTGGGGAATCTTCAGCACTTTATTACTAAAGACAAATTTTAACCCATCTTCTGGTTTCTGACACCAGCATTTTATTGGCCTTCAAGGAAAGTGCAGTCTTTAGAATAAATTATGCAGTGGTACAGATAAGAGTGTCCATGGCAGAGAGGTTGAAAAGAGATCCTAAATGCAGCAGTTTTTTTATCTCTTCTGAGAAGAGTGATGTGTTAACATCTGTCTTTACCATTTATGCAAAGGCCAGCTCAGTCCTAATTGCTGCCAACCAGAAATAGCCACGTTTCAGGTTGGCACAGCATTGCAGAAACTTTGTTTTGACCTGGGGGGAGATAGTGACGAACTTTATACATCAGGCTGAGGAACTGAAATAGGTCTAAGCAGGATTTGCTGCCATCATCTTCCTGAAATTTGGGCTCTAAATAACTCCAGCTTGTGAAACTGAGGCAGGGCTGAGAGCCCCTTGGGGCAGCGTGTGTCACCAGGACTGTGTGCACCAGGATTGTGCCTTGCACAGCCACCTTGGCTTGGATGCAGCCAAGTCCTTGGGCAGGTAGCTCAGTGAAGGCCCTGGGCTCTCACTTCATTAATTTTATTGAGGCTGGGCCTCGTGTTAAAGCAGATGCTTGGGGAGTGGAAGGTCAGAGTTCCTCAAGCTATTTAGCTAATGGCTTTTGGGCATGGCTGGTATCTGCAGCACTCCCAGCCACAGCTCTTTGATACGATCTCATCTGATGTCTCTCAGCCATCTGATGCTGCTGGAGCAGAAATGGCTTTTTAAAGCTCCCAGCCCTGCCAAGTCATGCCCCGACTGTTCACCTTGAGGATATGCAAAGATTCCAGGTCAATAAATTTCAGAAGTTCCATCACCAGAAAACAATATTTGATGGCAGTCCTGCCCCTGGAAAGCTTCTTGCCTGGACGCCCTCAGCTTCAAAGAATTCCTGTCATTGGTGCCCATGTTTTTGTTCAATCAGCTGCAGTGCCTCTTGGTATCAGTGCTTTTCAGGACACCAAGCCACATTTTCTTGCCATTAAACCACTGAAGCTGGCACTACAGAGCAGCTCCTTCCTGACACTTGGAGACAGGAGCTTTCACAGGTCCTGCTTGCCCCTTGCCACAGCAGCCTCTGCCAGGCAGGTTCATCAGGTGCTGTCTGAGGAAGGGGGTGAGTTGTTTGTCTTTAAACTTCAGCTCAGTCTGCTTGCAGTTCAGGCTGGGGGCTGTCACTTTAAGATCCAAATCTGGGATTTTTTTTCCTTCCTTCTTCCTTGTGTTGCCAGGATATTCCCAGAGGGGTGAGCCTAGAGTTGAGTAACTGCTCCCAGCGGGGCATGAGCAGCCACTGTGCGGGCAGGAGAGAGCAGGTGCCCAGGAGGGGGGCAGCAGCATCTCCTTTATGTTCCTCGTGTTGCTCTGGGCAATAAACCTTGGCGAGTTTTACTGCTAAGCAGTCTGAGGGACCAGGGTCCTGGAGACCTTTGCGTTGGCAAATGTTCCTTCTGGAGAGAAGCAGAGGAGCAATCTGTGCAGAAGAGCGTAAATCATCTGTCTCTGGGGAGGACACAGCTCTGCCTGGCTGCCCTCTCCACCACGGGAGCTGCTGCTGTTGTTGCTGTACTGCTACCAGCAGAAAGGCAGAGCTCTGGCTGCTCCACTCTCCTAGGGGCAGGGGCAGCAGCCTGCTGCTGGCTGGCAGCTCTGGACTGCACACAGTCCTCTAGGGATTTAATACTTAGCAAAAAGCTTGTTTAAATTAGTATATTTTTTCCCCCTAAAGTTAGTTTGAGCTCAATTCTTGCTGCTAGTATTGGATTTGAATAACTCCTACAGCTCTGTCTCCATTACGACAAGCAGGGTAATCTCCTCCCCTCTGTGCACACAGATCAGGATGCTGGTTTTGCTCTCTGCTTGCACAGCCTCAGCCACCACAGGAGAGCTGCAGCTCCAGGGGGCACATAAAGGTCCATGGCAAGACATGTTACATTTATACACAGATGGCACATTGACGTTGCCAAAGGATCCAGATCAGCATCGTTTTTCCTGGCAAGAAGCTCTGAGTAATTTTTGAGCTGTTTCCAATTATTGTATTAACTGGGAGAATAAACAATACCATACAATTAGTTAGAACTGACATAAATAAATGCTGTTGCTCCCTCTCCAGGCTTGGGTATTATTAAAAAAAAAAACCCAACCAACCATACAAAAAAATATAATTCATATAATACCCTAATCCAAATTAAATTAATAGAATCATAGAATAGTGGGGGTTGGAAGTGACCTCTGGAGATCATGGAGTCCAACCCCCTGCTCCAGCCCCTTCATCATCCTCATAGCCTCGGTTGGACTCTTTCCAGTAGATCCCTGTCTCTCAAACTGGGGAGCCCAAAGGTCAAGAGCCAGTTCTATCTCCGCTGGACAAATGCATTTGTGATTCCACCTTAGTAGGGCACAGTCCCATAGGTGTGACCAAATACGCTGAATAAAAAACCAACTTGTGCAGAGTCAGCCCTGCTCGGGCTGCAGACACAGCCAGCCTGCAGCTGGAGGGGCTCTGAACAACTCCTCATCCTGGCCCCTGTGCTTACAAACCTGCCTCGCTCTCAGAGGGCTGGGGTAAGAGCATCTGTGGGTAAGATCTACTCTGGGGTAAGATCATCAGTGGTGCTCATGTTCTGCATTAGGGAAAAATCTCATCCTTGCTGAATCTGCTCCCTGGCAGATCACTGTGAGTGTTACCCCTGGCAGTCCCAGCTCCAGAGCAGCAGGAGAAGCTCCTCCAGCTGCTGCCAACTTCAGCCAACAGTTTAATTCACAGGGTGATCCCATCTGAAGTGGTTGTTAGGAAGGTGCCTCGCGAGCTCCTCTGTGGCTGTGACACATTTTGCTGGGTAATCCCAATCTGAGCCCTTTTCCCATGATGTTTATTCAACAATAAACCCTTCTGGACTAGCTGCTGCTGCTGCCTTTCTAACTGCTGGCCCTGCCTCTCCGTGTGCCATCAGGAGGTGAATGTGAGGGGAAACACTTTCCCAAATGCCATGGGAACAGCTGCAGGGAAGAGCTTGTCAGGCACAGAAAGTCCCAAATGCCAGGGCAGATGTGGGCAGGACAAAGCTGCTGAGCCCCCTCAGAGATCATCAGCTCTGCTTGGCTCCCTGGCAGCATGAGGAGGGGGAACTTGCCCCTGGTGTTCATGCTGGAAGGGGGAAATGCAGCTTATAGGAGAAATTTGGCCTCAAAGTACAGATGCTGTCTGGGACAGGGTGGAAAAGGCTGCTCACCAGCAAGCCTGGTATGCTCTGATATGTAAATGAAGGAGAATAATTGACCCAAGGTGACTTCAGATTTAAAAGTAAAAAAGTTCTTGGTATTACCTTTGAAATAAAATTAGCTTATTTCCTAATAATTGAATTTTATTATTGATTTCTGTGTTACAAGCGCTCGAGTGGACATTAACCTTTTTCGAAGGGTTTGGTCAGGTTTGTTGTTTGTTTGTTCTCCTGTCGAAATCTCTTTAAGGTAAATTAAAATTTCGGTGCCATTCTGGACTGATGTCTTCCAGGCATTCCTTTCTCCTGTGCTCCAAGGGTGCCTGGTGCTGTCTTGGGTGCTCGAGTAACTCCTGGGACTCCCGTGCTGTGGTAACTCAAAGTGCTTCACCAAGTAATTAACAGGCAAACACAGTGGCAGGGATCTAAATGTGTTCTGTTGTGTTGTGGGGCTGAGAGACCTGTGGAGCTTTAGCCCCGGCTCTCCCACATGCTCATTATATTTGCACTGGCTTCTCTGCTCCAGAAGCTGCAAGAAACCGTTCTGCTGTACATAATTTTAATTGCCTGTTATACAATTGCTTCTTTTCCCATGCCTGTCAAATATATTCCGTGTTCAAAAGCGTGGCTCTGTCATGTGGCACGACCTGTCTGCCAAATTACAATAGGAATAAAAAAAATTACTGCAGAAAATAAAATAGAAATCTAATTATGAAACACAATGTCATTCTCCATCTCTATTGCCCTCTGCAGCCTGTTGTGTTAGGACCAGTACAAACAAATCAATAAAACCTGCTGCTTTTCCCGTGTTGCCTTTGGCAGTTGTGAGTAGTTTGTGCGGGGTTCACGGCGGTGCTCTCGTTTCTCTCGGTTCTCCTGTGCAGACATCAGACGGAAAATTTCCACGTTCATTTTCTTTTTTTTTTTTTTTCTTTTTTCCAGAAATTCCCCGGGGCTGGGATGTGAAAGTGCACCTGGAGAAAGGCCAGCAGTGGAAGGGTTAAAAAGAATTGTCTGGAGGGCAGAAGCGGAGTTTGGGAGGAGGTTCTTTGCCTGGAACACGCCTTGGCAGGGCTCAGCCCGCTGAGCTCACAGGCGAGGAGGCTCCAGCAGCGGTGGCCGGAGCGCAGCGAGCCGGGGGCTGCAGCCTCTCGGGAGGGTCTGCGGGGCCGCAGCGTTGCCTGGCACGGGGTGTCCCTCGGCTGCCAGGGGGTGGTGCCGCTGTGAGTCCGTTTCCGAGGTTAAAAACAAACCCTCTTTTCCCAGTCGGACTTTCTTAGAGAGCAGAGGATGCTGTGTGGGAGATGAGTGGTTCCGAGGATGACAGCCGCTGTCAGAAGGCAGTCCGCATTGTCACCGAGCTCTGCCGGATGAAAAGCCTCCCGAGCTTGGACCTGGACACTTGCAGGGAATTCCTCCTGCTGCCTTCTGACCAGAGCCTGATTATCTCCCAGCCAGGTACTGTACTCTGGTCCTGCCTGCCCGAGGGATGCCCGGCCGGAGGAAGGCAGGAGGATGCTGGCAAGGGGAGGGAAGTTCTGCAAGCCCCGTGTTGGTCTCGGGGGGACTGGTCCCGGCACACATCGCTGAGTGGTTGTTTTCCTTGACACAGAATCGTGCGGGTTGGCACGGTGAAGTTTTGGGTGCGAGTACGACCTCACCTGTTGATGCGAGGTGCTGTAGGCTGATGGGGACAGCTGCACGGAGGGGCAGGCAGGGTGTTAGGTGCTGCTGAGGAGGTGGTTGAGGAGTTAAAAGTTTCTGTGAAAGATCCTTATTTTTTACAAAACAGAGAGTCCTGACCTGTTTAAACCAAAAAACACCCAAAAGCCTGTTTAAGTAGCTAAGGTGGCAAGAGCTGATTGCTATCATCCCAGTTTGGGGAGAGACTGGTGTGGATTATTCACCAGTAAGGGATCTTAATGTACTTTCAAGTGTTTTACTTTCCCTAAGAGCTGCTTGGAGCTGTGTCTCCTCAACTTGTAGAGCCAGGGAGCCTCTGGCACGTCAGTGCTGAAGCAGGAGCAAGCACACTGCTCCCGGGGCACAGGGATCTTTCTTCCTTGCGAGGCAGTTCATTTTCTGCACACTTCTGCTCACAGCTTCTTGTTCCAGAGAGATTGTCTTCTGCTGTAACTTCAGAAGACCTTGTCAGGGGGAGCTCACATCCCAGGGTCACACGCTGAGGGGCAAAAACCAAAATGCCCAGCTTTAGCTTGTGTTGGTGACGTGCTGTAAGGTGTCTGTGGTTTAGACCATTTGCATGGAGTGTTTCTTCCAAGGTTTCCCTAGCTGGTGATCTACCAACCCAGCCTGAAAAGTTCTCCAAAACTTTTCTCCTCTCCTTGTGAGGATGCCCCTGCTGACCCTGGTACAGCACAGGAGCTCCCAGTCCTAGTCCAATGCTTTCTGTGTCATCCTGCTCCTGTTCCTCCTGCCTGTGCCAGCATCTCACCCCGAGCAGCTCTCCCCTGTTGCTGGGCTTCTGCCACCACTGCTTGGTCAGTTTGTCCAGCCCAACACCTTCCCTTCACGTGCTTGAAACTTAACCATCATCTGGAAATGGCTTTGCTTTATAGCTGCTTGTTCCCAAGGCCTCTTACCCCTGCTGGTGCTGTCCTTAGGCGTTGCAACCAGTGCAGCTCTTTGTTCTGTTGTGAAGAACTTACTGTATTGCTTTGCATCATTTGAACCTGGGTGCCAAAATGAACATTTTCCTGACTGTGCAGCAGAAATACCTGTGCTGCTCTCGTCCTGATACAACAGCTTGGAGTTTGTTTGTGCAGTCTCTTCAGGATGTCATTTTCAGGTTGTGGTCACATCATCATATGCCTGCAATGTCTCAGATGTTTGTCTGCTCACTGGTGCAAGTGTCAGCCTCTACCTAGTGCCTTGGGCAAGTTGTGCTGGGCTGGCTGCCTGCACTGGGTGCATTAGCAGCTATTGCTGTTGTCTCTGCTCTGCACAACGGGGCCCGTTTTCATGTCTAGACAGCACTGAGGACGCTGCTTGGGCCAATAGGTACTAATATTTCTGGATGTGAAACAGCTCCAGCAAGGGAAACAAATCTGTTTGCGTTGTGTGTTACTTAATGCAGCAGTTCAGGTGCTGAGATACTTTCCCCATTGATTTCTGGATGTTTGGTTATCTGCAGTGGTGCTTTGTCCATTTTAAATGAAGACTTACGGTAAGCAGATTTGCTGCTGGCTGCCTGGAACTCCTGGGTTCAGCCCCTCCTCATAAAGAGGTGCAAATAAAGAGGTAGGTTGGGTGAAGATGGGCAGTGATGCAGCTCTGAGACAGGGCTGGCCAGCACAGGGTCCTGCCCACGGTGCCCATGCTGGACAGCTCAGCCCAGGCAGCCTGGATGGGAAGTTTGCTGGAGTGAAAGTGGCCCCGTTTGGCATCATCGTGTGCACTCAGTGGCTTCTCTGTCAGGTGTTACCTCCTGCATGAATCTATTAGCTAATGGGTCAATCATCTTGGCTTGCCAAGCATCTCCATCAAGTTGTGTTTGTGAGCTGGCAGAGGAAAACACTCTGCTGCCAGAGCTGGGGCTGCTTCTGCACAGCTCTGCTGCCATTAGACCTGTGAGAGGGGTTGGGCTTTTCCCCATGGCTCTGTGTGTTGGAGAGCAGGATTTTCTGGTGATGCTGGGAGGTTGCAGATAAAGTAGCCAGGTATCACTAGCTTTCTTGAACTGCATCTGACAGTGGAAAAAAACCTGTGAAAACAACATAAAAAGATACAAATATTGCTGCGTAGTTTATGTAAGAATATCTCAGACGATGGCTTTATGCAGAGATTATTTTCCTCCTTTTTTTAAACTACTTTGGTCTGAATGTGGACAGAGCTGCTGTGTTTAAAGTGGCTGCTCCTCTGCTCTCTGTACTTTAGGTTATGTAACAGCTGATTCTCCTACATAAAGTCACTAAGAGAAATATAGCTGCAGCTTTTCTCCAGCGTGCCATACATTACTGTACAGCCAACAAAGGAGCATTGCAGGCTGCTGCTGCTGGCTAGTAATCCAGCAGCTAAGCATGTCAGAAAAATGAGGTATTTGGATGAGGAAGGTTTGGTATCGATGCGTCAGTGGCTATGGGAGGGTGAGCTCTGCCTGCAGTTTGGCCCGTGGCAGTGCCAGGAATAGAACTGATCTCTTGGCAGTGGGCCCCGGGATCGAGCAAAATGCAGCATCCCTTTGTTGTGCCTATCTGAAATCCTCCCCCGTAGCTCCCTCCATCTGATAGCTCTCTTCCCTGCCAGTCCTCAGCTCCTGTGCAGGGATGCTGTGAGTGTGACTAGTACACAGGCATGAGCCTCAGACAGTGGAAATGCCTGGGATATAGGGACAACATTTACCTGCCTTGCATAAATGGGATCACTTCTCTGTCCCTGAGGTGCTGCCAGAGCTCTGGGAGCTCTGGACAAGCCCTAGTGATGTGCAGAGTACTTGGCTGATGGTAGAGGGGAGCCCACGGTGCCAGAGCCCCAGAGGAGCACTGCTCTGGGCAGTGAGCCACCCCGTGTCACCCAGTCCCTCTGCCCGTGGGAGGGGAGCAGCTTGTTGGGGAGCAAAGGTCTCCAGGGTCTTTGGGAAACAGGGATCCAAATCCTGCTCCTTGGGGCCTGCTGTGAGCTCCTGTGGTGGAATGAGCTCTCCTGGGCTGCTCCTCCCCCTGGCTGATCTCAGGGCTGTGTGGGCAGCCTGGCTCCAGCCTGTCAGCATCCCTGGGTGTCAGGCAGTGCCCTGCACAGCTCTTGCCACCACAAGGTGTGCCTTGTGCTCATCTGCACAGTCAGATGTTGCTCCGTTAGGACTGGTGTGTTACCAGTTCACTCCCAGCATTCACCTGCAGCAGGTTCCACTCCCCGTGGGTGTGCAGTGCCAGGTCTGGCTGTGGGCAGAGGCTGCCACCTGGTCCTGGGAGGTCGTGCCAGGCAGGGCATGGTACAGAAATTGGGAGCTTGTCTCCACAGAGACGTTGAAAAATAAAATGATAATTCTGAAACACACAGAACTGTTGGGTTGTGACTGGAGCCTGTGGCTTGTGGTGTCTGCTGACCTTAAAGGATGGTGTGTGGGTATGGGAGGGAATTTACACCAGCATCAGAACCCACCCAGGAGCTAAACCTCTGGCTTTGCTTTCCAGCTCCAGCTTGGTGGAGATTGGTGTTTGAGGTGTCGTGCTTGGTTTTGTTTTTTTTTTCCTTGGCATACTGATGTTGTAAAAATTAGGTACAGGGTGCAGTGGGTGCTGTGCAGAGGTGCTGCAGTTCTTGCCCAGATAGCTACTCCAGGACTGTGTGCACAGCAGTTCTGCTCTGCACACCTTGCATCCCCTCCTCAAACCCTTCCCAACTGGTCCCAGCAGATCCCTCCAGAGCTTTCCTGGTGCAGGGGAAAGCACTTTCTCCCCTACAGGGGCTGAAGCTGGGGGAAGAACGAGGCCAGCTGGGGAAAATGCAAAACCAGAGGAGAGTTTATGATCATTTCTGTTTCCCAGAGCCCTTTGTCAGCTGTCCCCCTGTGCCCCAAGCCCGCAGTAATTCCAGCACACTGAGTGTTTTGCCCTTTGTCTGAACTGTTCTTTTCAAACTTCACGATGCGGGTGGTACAGCTTGTGCAGCCTCAACACCCTCCTGGCACTTCAGAGACTATTAAAATGTTACAGCCATAAGTGTTCTTGCTGCAGGCAGAAGAGGGGGTGACTTTTTGTGCAATAGAGGGTTGGTTTTTTTCATGGCGGTACCGTCAATGCTGAAAAATTCCCTTTTATGTGGGGAAATTGTTTCTGGAGTCTTTTTCTTGAGGAAAAAAAAATAATTCTCCCTTGATAGGATAGTTTGACTAATGGAAAATTGATGACACTCCCATTCCCTGGTCTGGGATACCTCCAGCCTCTAGCTATGAAATAGGGGCAAGTCTTGAATCTGCTTCCCAGCTGTAATAACACCCTTTGTGAATCACAGCTCAGTGTGTTCTCAGTCAATGTGATGGTGAATGTGTGTAAAGCCACCCAGGAAAAGTTCATGTTATTAAAAGCTCATCTTTGCAGAGGCCAGGCGGGTGAGCAGCAGCTCCTTGGGGCAAAGATCTTCCTTATCATGGAATAATGAGCTTGCAAAATGGATCTTGCCTCTCTGCCAGGAGCCAGCCAGGGCTCTGTGCAGCAGATTTGCTCTTTAGCTCAAGTAAAGCAGGTCTGTGCTGTGAGCCCGAGGGTGTCGGGTTCAAACCTTGCTACGGGAGGAAGGTTTGCAAAGCTGTATTAAAATCAGGTCCAAACCAGCAGCCTAAACCCAGGGAAAATGGATTCTATAGGCTGTCTGTGAACTTGTGTCTGTCCTTATGTGCTGTGCGTGGCCCTGTGAGCCCCCAGCTGCCTCTGGCTGTGCTCTGTGCTGCTCCTGGTAAACAAAATGCATCGGTGGAGCTGCGCGGAGAGCGAGTGGTCAGGGGCTGTGGAGGTGCCTCTCCACATCGGTGCAGGTTTGCAGCTGCCTGCCTGGTTGGTTGACTCATTCCCGAGGCAGCACAGGGAGCCGATCATGTTTGTAGATTTTTTTTTTCTTTTTTTCTTTCTTTTTTTTTTTTTTTTACGGACCTCGGAGCCTCTTCCAGTGCAGCTGCAGTAGCCTCATGCATAGTCAGGGATCAGCATCTCCAACTCCATAGAAACAGGCAGCCAGATTGCTGCTGGTGCTAATTGAGTGTGTGAGCAGGCTGAGGACGGTGACCAGAGGCTGAGCTGAGGAGCAGACACCTCTTTGGTAAGTCCACATTTCTGAAGTTACTTTGTTTTGGTTTTTTTTTTCCTTTTTTTTTTTTTCTGCCTAACACGGAGCCTCTTTTCCCTACCAAACATTTTGCTTCAGCAGTTTCTGTCTTTGCCATTGAAACATTTTCTGCTTTCGGTATTCTCCCTACATTTCCCTGAAACCAAGCATGTGCTTTTAGCTAGTTCAAACCAGGGCACAGCCTGACTTCCATCCTCTCCATTGTCTTGTGAGATGAGTCTCAGAAGCTGGTATTTCTGTGTTTGCAGGTGTTTGTTGCTCTGCTGAAGTCGTGCCAGTGCCCTGTGCACAGCCTGCTGCACACAGAATGCATTCACTGCCAGTCGTGTAGCCTCACATGTGTGCATTCATTGTTCAGAGGCAAAACCAGACCCACAGCTGGATCTCGTGCCTGACACACTTATTCATTTCACTTCCAACTATCCTTGTTTTTCTTACCTGTTTCTTCTTGGTACTGCTCGTGTTTCTAGGTAAAATTACATATTCTTCCTTAGGACCCTGATTTTCCATCTCGTGTTAGTTAGGCAGCTTTTTCTAGCTTTAATATCTGTTCTTTCTCTTTAAAAGGTGATGATATCTATTTTCCATCCTATCTGCATGTTGTAAAATCGGGAAGCTTGCCCACAGCAGCCCCCATTGTCTCAGTGCAGTGGGCTCAGCACCACAGCAGCCACTCAGGCTGGCAGTTGGTTGGGAAAGGTGTGATCTGTCTCCCTGCCACACATTGTCTTTAATTATAATTGTACGTTGCAAAATGGCATCCTGGAGAGAGAGAGAGAGAGAAGGGCTATCTGGAGTGACTACAGTAACTGTGTGTTTTTCTGTGATTGTGGGGGGAAAAAAAGAAAGTTATTGTGCAGGGTGTCTTGTGCGTGGCAAAGCTGCGGATGCTAATTAAGGCGCTTTTCTGTTTAGTTCAGTTTGTTATGCTGTAGCAGGTTTAGTGTTTGACAACATCACAGGAAAACTGTGCAGTGAAGACTAAAGGCAGGATGCCAGAAGCTCAGTTCATACCAGCCCTTTCACAAGCCTGGTTAGGATATACAGCCCTAGAGTTCCAGGGAATAACAACCGCTGGGAAATTCTAGCACACCCGTGTCTCCAGCAATGTGAGTATCACTCTGGTTTTTCTGTGCATGTCTGTATGCTGCAAAGGAATGCATGTGCTCCTGCTAACAACGCAGTGGCAGGTGAGTACCCCCAGCACCTCCTAAAATGCATTCTGTCCATGGGCAGCACTTCATCTCTTGGACAGCTCTGAGCGTTGGCTCCGAGTTATTTGAACTCGGTTCTGGATCCAGTCTCTGGCCAGAATGTTCATGCTGAGAGGATTCTCAGCTGCGTGCTGTGGAGTGATGCGAGTTGCTGGAAAAGGGAAAAAGGAATCTCAGAATCCATTGAGTAGATCTGTAGGAGCAGGCAGTCCAGCCTGGACATGGGACTGCTGCCTCGGATGTTTTTGTGGTTAAAGATCTCTGTCTTTGTTACGAGCTCATGGAAGCAGCAGCAGCAGCTGCTAATGACAGGAGCAGAGCCAGTCAGGGAGGAAGTTCCCTGATCATTCAGCAGGGATTGAACAAAGAAATGCTCTTTTTGTAGCTGCTGCGTTTCAGGGTGTCTGTGCCAAGTAGCTGGTCCCGTGTAGGAGGGTGGCCGGGGGGTCCTTCCCAGCTGCTCACAGCCCACACAGAGCTGGTGCTGGTGCCCTGTGGACCAGACTGTGTGCCAGGTATCATCAGCATGACGATTTGAGAGAGAGAAAGAGGGCATGACAGGGACTTAGATGGTCATCCTGGGTCTAGATGGCTTTAATTGGCAACCTGACCTCCTGAGGACAGGGATCTGTATCATCACCCAGTCTTTGCAGCTTCTGGAGACAGGGGAGTTCTGGATGAATCCTGCACCTCTTGTTTTGGGTTTCCTGTGGGGCAAGGCCAGGCAGTAAGGCTCTTCCAGCATGTTTCTGTGTAGTCAGAGACCCTCCTTGGGCTGGAGGGGCTCTGTGTCCCTGGGTGGGGGGCACTCAGCCTCTGGGAAGCTTTCTGGGCTGCCTTGCCCCACACGTAGGGCCTTCTGCCATCCCCTGGCTGAGCTCTGCTTTTTTGTGTTCTTAGACCATGTCCTCTCATAGCTCCACAGCCTGAAAGGCTGGAGGCTGCCTGGCATCCATGCCAGGATGGGCTTGGCACCCATGGCAGTGTTCACCCCCAAGGCTGCTGGCTGGCATGGGAAGGGCCCCTGATTCTGCTCCCAGCTTTATCCAAAGATCTTTTCAGGGCAGCCTGATTTTAGTGGTTCTTGTTCTTTTTTTTTTTTTTTTTTTGAACCAAAATGGAGTCAAAGGGAAAGCTGCAGAGAAGCATTTACCCAAAACTGTAGAAAGCAAAGGGCAGAGAGATGGCAGCTCTGGCACAGCCTGGACGCTGAGATGCTGCTGCCTGGCTGCTCTGATGTCTCGCAGCAGTCACAGCTTTGACCAAGTTTTTGAAGGGAAATTTTAAGGTCTAGGGTCTTTGGTGACCTAAGAGGGACAGAGTGACAGTGAAAAGCTGTTGCTCGTTTTGTTTACATTGCACCTTGAAAAGGAATTGTGCTGCTACATCCCATAAGCGTCCGTATTAGAGCGTTTTGCTCTCTGCTCAGCTTCAACAGGTCCGGATAGAGATTCCCTGGCACATCTTCAGTGCTCATCTCTGGTCCTGTGTGTACAGGGGAGGAAGATGATGCTCAGTGTTGGTTGTTTAACCTCATCCCAGGGACACACGGTGTGTGTTCAGCAGCGCCGTTTGCAGCTGTTGCTGCACCATATTGTGGTAAATGCCATGGGATTCACACACAGCAATGCTCTATAATTATACGCACTGTGGCTTATAATAGTTCATTAGATTGCCATCAGTTAGGCACAAAGCAGTGACAACTCTCACCGTCTCATTTATAATACTCCAGGGAGCAGCTGATTAAGACACAAAGTGACATAAATCATTGGGGAATGTTTCCTTCAGTTTGGAACTTTTTTTTTTTTGTCACTTTTGCCAACAGAAATGGTGCTCTGCTGACAGCTCAGAGTTCCCCTTCGGGTTGCACACGACAGCAAAAGCCTGAGTAACAAATGCATCTTTGATGCAGCCTGGAGGCAAAGTCCAAATCAGCAGAGGGGTCAGGAGCCACCAAATGCCAACGTATTGGGTCTTCTAAAGCCTTTGATCAGTCTCCTCCAGTCCAGCTGTTCTGCTGGGGCATGGCCAATGTGTGTGAAGGGCCTCACTGTTGCCTCAGCACTTGAAAAATCACCTTTGGTGTTTCCCTCTGAATCGCCCTGTTCAGATTTCCTTCTGCTTTTTGGACCAGCCTGGAGGATCTGTACACCTCCCTCTCCTGGACCATCTGTGCCCTGGGTGGTAAAAGCACCACGCTCTGAAAAAGGCCAGGTGGGAAGGGGTTTGATGGCCTGGATTTTCCCCACCTTTGCTCTGCTAATGCCCTTCAAGGGGAGGGCAGCACAGGCATTGCCCTCCAGGAGGAGGGAAGGGGCAGCCAGCAGCCCTCCCACCTGCTCTCCTGCTGCTCCTCTGCCAGCACAGGGCAGGAGCTTCAGCTGTAGCCTGGAAACGTAAGCAGAAATAAAACCAACTGCCTTCTCTTCAGGCAGGCAGTGCACAATACAGGTGGCTGCTCAGGGGTGTCTCGGGACCCTGTCCTCTTGCAGTGAGGAGCTGCTGCAATCCCCAGCACAGCAGCGGGGAAACTGAGTCAGGATTCCCGGCTGTACCCACACCCAGGCTGCTCTTAGAGGTTGTGGCTGGAGTTGCTGGAACAAAACTTTACCCCATGTGCAAATTAGTTGTTTAAATGTTTTCTTCTTAATTATAATTTGAACTGGAGTTTATAAAATTGGGGAATTTGCAAGTGCTGCCTCTAACAAGCTGAAAGGTGGTTTCCAGGACAACAAATAACACAACTGTTAAAGGAGGAAAACTTTGCATGAAGTTCTCCATGTCTCATGTTCCAGTTGCTCTCCCAACCACATCCCCTAAAGAATTACAGTAAATGGTGAAAAAAATCCCTGGCATTGCTTAATGAAGGGAGTTCTGTCCAGACAGGAGTTATGAGGCTGCTGTTTGCACTTGGACCATAGATCATAGCTGCTTGAAACACTGGATCCCAGCAAGGTCTCCTTAGGAGGCAGGTTTGGCTCCAGCCTTAATGTGCAATAAAAACATGGTTTGACTTTTCTAATCTTAATCTTATATAATTACTCTCAAAATAGCTTCTGATTCATCCTTCCCTTTGAAGCTTATAGTCTGTGTTCCAATAAGCTCTTGCATGGCAGGAACCCTGTGGTAGCAGCAAATTAAATTTTTAAGAAGTTTTTTTTTCTAGCTACCTGAAACTTTGGCAGAGCCACTTTGAGCATTCCCATCTATCTCCCTATCACCCTCACACAGCTGGGTGTGCACAGGAGACAGGGGCTCTGGCTGGGTTCCTGCAGAGCCTGTGCTGGCAGGAGGATGCTGGTGGGAGCTGATAGGGTGAGACTCTGTCTCTGGGGGCTGAGGAAGCACACGAAGGGGATCAGTCTCCTCTAGCTTTGTGTGGTAGGAAGGTTGAGACTGGGGGGTGTTTTGGGGACTCTGTGCCTGTCTCCTCTCAGAACATCCGCAGGGCTCATCTCATGAGGGTTTCCTCCTCTCTGCTGGTTTGAGAGGGGAGTTTGCCACTGAGCAGTGTGTGATGAACCGAGCTCTTTGCGTGAAGCAACCTGTGAAAATGTTCTGCTTTCATGTTGTTTTCAATTCGCTTTCGTTGTGCTGTGGAATTACTTGTGGTTGACATAGAGTGACAAAAGATTTGGGCATATTCCACAGCAAAAAGCAGCTGGATTGCTTCTTGCCTTCAGCTAGAGAAACTCTGTAAATTGTACTATGGTTGTAGGAGTGCTCGTGGTGTGGGAGCCTCTTGGGGTCTCTGTTGTGCTGGAGGGGAATAATCAGTGAATTTTTACTTTTATTAGCAAGAGGCAAAACCACCCTGATTTCTTTCTTTTTGGATGGGCTATGGTACCAAATATTTGTGACATCATTTTCCTTTCCCATGTGTTCTAAGGATGTGGCACTGTCCTCACCCAGGTGATGCTCCCTGACCCCCTGCAAGGAAACCTGACAAGCAGCCAAGCTCCTGTTGGGCTGCACAGGGGGGTCAGTGGGTGCAGGTAGAGCCCTAAGTGACAGCTGAGACTTGTTCCTGGTGCTTGGATCACTCCCTGGACAAGAGCAGGTTGTGGAGGGTCTGAGAAAAACTCGGGGGCTCATAACCTGTGGACCTGCAGGTAATTGATGCCTCCAGGGCTCTCCAGTCTGACTTGCAGCTACACAGGAGCTGCTCTGCAACCCTTATTGCCACCCACAGCATGAAATAACATCTGAGGGATGACAGAAGCTCTGCTCAGTCCCTGGTTGTTTTCTGACCTGGCCTTTTATCATCTGCTGAGAACTTGTTGAAATTTTTTCTCCCTCTCTAATGACCCAAACCTCTGTGATCTTGTTTGAGCAGCAGCCTCTGCTGCAGTGCTTCTCAACACATCCAGCTCCTCTGCTGCTAGGCTGCTTGTGAAAAGCAAATTGACTGCAGTTAGGCTTTGAAGTGACAGCTGCTAATGACTTGCCTAGCTCAAGAATATTTCAGGACATATTTCTATAGCTCATAGCTGTCTAGAGAGCACAACCAGTAAATCAAGAAGAGAAGTGCTGCTAAAGTTTCAAATGGCAACCAAGCGACAGCGATTTAGCCTGGAGCTGGGACAATGGATGCTGGAGATGTGACAATGGATGCTGGAGATGTGACAATGGAGGCTGGAGCTGTGACAATGGAGAACTTGGCAGGGGACTGGCACGCTGGACATTGTCCCAGCAAACAGAGGCCACCAGTGAGCAGGTTTGCAATGCTTCCCTCTCACAGCTCTGTTCCCTGCAGACCCCAGTGCCCACTTAGATGTGGGCTGTGTTCAGCAGAGCTGCTTCAGGAACTGAAGCTGTGTTGGGTGACAGGGACAATCTGATCTGTATTATCTGCTCTGGTGCCATTCCCACAGCTGTGGCATGCTTGGGGAGGGGATGAGGAGCTGGCTGAGTAGAATATGCTGCTGCACTGCAGCTCACCTCTCATCCAACGCAGCATTTCAGGATTTAAAAGACAGCCAGTTTCCTCTTCAGAATTCCTGTTGCAAAGTGCTCTGTTTGCTGCTGCACTCCATGGTGCCTGGCAGGGTTTGCTCTGAGCTCTGCTCCCAGAGGGGTAGTTCCCTTGCTCTGCTGTGGTTCGTGTTCTGGTTTTGGCTGTGGTGCTGCTGGATGCTGTGCTGCTGCCTTGCTTTAACATTCAGTTTCTGTTCCATCCAGTCCCTGCTCCTTCCCCTGTCAGGCTTCAGAGCTGAATGACATTTCTAAATAAACATGTCTATAGCTGGGATTTAATGGAAACCTCTTCCTTGTCCTGTGCTCTTCTCTGCCCCTGCCTCAGGCATCTGAGATTCACCACAGTTTCTCATGCCCAATTTCCAGCCCTCAGCTAATCAGACTTACATTGCTGATGCTTCTCAATTGAGGGAAAATTAGATCAGCGGTTGGTGGGTGCCTCACATGGTCTTTTGTAGCCCCAGAGCTCCCTGTCTTCTCCTCCAGCAATAACTCTCATAGTAATCCATCATTTGAATGCGTGATCTCTACAAAGCCCTGCAGAAATAGAACAACACAGTCTCAGAAGCATTGTTGTGATAGAAGCATGTAGCAAAAATGGACAGAGAAGGCTGGAAATGCCTCCTGACGTGGTATGTGCAGTGGCTGATCTGTGGCACTGGAAAACCAGTCCACAGCCAGCACAGGGGAGGTTCAGGCGGGTCACCATCACCCCGTACTCTGGACTGCTCTTCCAGCAGCTTTGGCTGTGACAAGATGTTACACGCTCCAAGTCCTAGCTTGGAATAGCTCAGAGCTGCTTTTGCAGCTGAAAGAAGCCTAGTGGGAAGCAAACTGGAAGACTTAGCAGCAAGAAGCTCTTGGGGAAGGTGTCCACATGCTCCTGGCAGGATCTGTCAGAGACTCTGGCTGGATCTGCAGACGATGGTGGAGCTGTGGGAGCAAACGTGCCGCCAGTACCTACCTCAGCAGAAAGTCATGACAAAGTGCCCTTGCTGCTTTGGTGAAGGGGCTGTGCTGAGGGGGCTCCAGGGCCTGCAGAAACCCATCTGTCCTCTTGCAGGGGCCAAGAGGCTCTGGGAAGGGGACTGCTGGGTCAGTGGCACAGGTCCTGGTGGCTGGTGGCCACTGCAGCTGAGCTCCTCCATGCTTGGCCTCAGCCTCGAGCATTTAATTGTTTTCAGTCCCCTTGAACTTCCACTCATGGTGTTCAAACTTCGTTTAAATGCACCAGGTAGCTGGAATGACTAATAGATGCTGGAGTGCTGAGAGAGCCATCAAATGTGTTTTGTTTTCTCTGTGGGGAGTGGGTGGAAGGAAAGCTAAATTACATCTTCAAGATATTAAATATAACTCTTCACATTAAACTCAGAGTTATCCATGAATCTCTTTAATGATAGTACAAGCTACTTCACAGTAATAAAAGTCAATGTTGCCATAATTAGACCGGTATTGTCTTTCAGTTAATAGACTGTTGTAATCATGGCTTTGTCATATTATTAATCGTTTTCTGTTTGGACTTTGCTAATTATCCCCTTTGGTAACTCAGTTTGGGTATTATGAAGTCATTGGGGACATAAAGCTGAAAGGTAGTTCCACCATCTTCTCTTAATTGGTTCCCATTCCAAGGCGAAACAAAATGGATCGTTGTGCTGCTGAGCTGCTTGCCGAGCACACGGGGACCAGGGCAAGGGAGAAATGATCCCCCTTGCCAAAGTCTGAGCTTAGCTTTGCAGACTTAAATTGCTCCACTGGCTCTTTGTGCTGCTCTGGGCCATCTCCTCTTTTTGTTTGAAAGCGACTGCTGAAGTTTTGATAGTTTTCAGCTATTCTGTTAGTGTTGTTGTAAGATTCCACAGCAGGGATTTTAGATGTTACAAAACCAGTAAAAACACAAGCGAAGTCAAGTCAGAAGAGAGCTCATTTGCTGCTGGAGTTGGTAGGTTTCAGGTTTGTGCTCTTGCCTGCTGTCGGCTTCAGGTCTTTTCTGCAGTGCGATCTTTCACTGCTTGAGAACTCCAAATATTCAGTGTCGTGCAGCTTGTTTGTATTTCAGCACTTAAATATGACCCAGACTCTCAGCTCATCCCTTAGCACCAACATGGGGGGTCCCTGCATGTCCCTGTTCTCACGCTGGTCTTGCCTCTGATGGCTTCAGGAAGGTGGTGCTGCCCTGCTGCCCTTTCCCATGGGAGTGGGACAGTCCCACACAGCTCCTGAGCATCACCCAGCCAGATTCTCACTGCCCTTGTCGTGTTTATTTCATGGATACTTATCTGCTCCTGCTGCAAAAAAACCAACGTGCAGTGTTGTTTTTGTAACAAGTGGGTCGAAGTGCTGTCTCTGAAGACTTGGATTCATTATTTTCCCTTCTGCCAGGCTGCAGGGGGGGAGTTCAGCATCTCCGAAGACTCAATTTTGATGTTTAATGGTGTCTCCTACTGCATAAGTGGTGATAAATGATCATTTATCATTAGGCTCTTGGGTACTGCTTGCTTTCTCCTGTTCACTAAAGGAAAGCAGAGCAAAGACCATGATCCATGAGTCTTCCCATGGGTGTGCTTGTGTCTGTCCTGGTGGCAAGTGGCTTTCTGGTTTAGAAAACTCCCATTTCTCTCTCCATCAGCTGCTTTGATGGGGAACCTGTGGCCAACTCACCCAAACCTCATTCCTGGCTGAGAGAAACTTTCCCCTGATCCTCCTGGTGTGGAAATACTTTTGGTGAAGGTGTCTCTTTTGCAGCAAAGGACCAGGGCTGCCTGGTGGTGGCTACTGCTGGGCATTTCTTGGGCATTGCTGTGGGATGTGATGGTGCTTTGTGTCTGTAGGGTTTGGAGCAAAGTCTCAGTTCTCCAAGGAGTTCAGGTGCACACGGAAACATTATTTCCTTTGCTCTACATACCAAGCAAACCTCTGCCTCAGAAACACCTTCATAAATGAGGCAGACCATCCCAGAAGGAGCTGTCTCTGTTGCACTAGGTAAATGACAGCCTGGTGACTTACCCTAAGCATATCAGCTCATGCAGGTAAATGTTTGTGTCTGGTCCATGTCTTCCCTGCTGCTTGTTCTCCTCTCCCTCCTCCTTGTCATGCGAGAGCTTCGTCATTGCTGCTCTGTAGTGGAAATCAGTTTCCAGCTGAGGATTCCTCTGGGAAGCAGCTCATGCTCCCAGGGGGGAGAGAGACTGGAAAATAACCATGTTAATTTCTATTTGCCACTTCCTCCCTTATCTTTATCTTTACCTTTTCAATTACAAGTTGTAACAAAAATCTATTTTCCAACATAGCAATTTCTGCCATGGCTCTCTGGGGCTGGATGAAGATGCTACCAGCATGGAGTTAGATAAGACCAGGGTGGGATTGGCTGAAGCTGCCCTGCACTTCTACATCCCTACTTACCTGATAACAAAGCAACAAACAATTCACTGTTTTGGTTGTTTTGTTTTTTGTTTTTTTTTAGAGGGGAAGAAGATAGAAATTTAGTTCTTGTATTTTCCCTTAGATGGGACATTTCTCAGAGCCATAACCTGCCTCTGCCCCTGGCTGAGGATGACGATGCCACGAGGAGATGCCTGTGGGAAACATTGGGTGAAGCAGAGGCTGGACCATTCCTGGGCCACTCTGCATTGCATGGAGCCCTTCCCTGCTGCCAGCTGCAGACACATCCCCCTCTACCCTCGGCTCAGGAAGCCTTGGCTCTGACTGTGGTGCTGGGTGGGGTGATAGAAACAAACCAGCCAGTCTTTCCCCAGGGCTGAGGTGGCCTTTTGGTCTGTTCCATCTTGGGAGAAGTCTCTGGGGGAAGGGTCTCACCTCCATCCATACCAGAAGTACCCAAGAAACCTCTGGCCCAGGGGCATTTTCTGTTAGATGAGGAATTATCTTGTTTTTACAGTTTCTTGGGAGTTAAAGGACATTCAAAGCATAACATTTTGAGTACTCGGTTGTTGGGGTTTTTTTAAGTAACTGGTATTTTCAAATTCGTAAGAGAAACCTCATTAAATCAATTAAGGTCAATGCTGTCCAACTGATATTTCAGTTTAATAAGTCACAAAAAAGTCTTGGGGAATTTAATGTCATCTTCAGACAAACCAATATTCTTCCGAGGCAGATGCTTAAAAAAATATCCATAAAATCCTGATCCCTTCTACTTGTGTTTTATGTGAGTTGTCAGAGGAAAGAATAGGAGGTCATGCATAAAAGTATCTGTGAATCCTGTCAAAGACATTGTGAATGCCAGCTCAGCAAGGAATGACATAAACCAAGATTTTTCTCAAGCTGGCAACAGGTTTTCAGAAGGGATAACTGGTGATTTCTGATGTTTCCATTAATGAATCTGGTGTGCTGGCAGAGTGATGCATGTTAGGTAACTTCTTGGAATGAGCAGAGTATCTTAACAGAAACTTTTCTCCCACGTAACAGCTCCCAGCAGTGATAGATTCTGCATCACAACTATTTCCTTTGTAACAACGTAGGTATATTTGCAAAAAAAATCCAGGTTCTAAAGTTTTCTTGTGAAACTGTTTGACACTGAGCTTCCTGGGCACAGTTCAGGGGCTGATTGTATAGGAAAGTGGTGCCTCTGCTCACTTTGTGTTGGTGAGAATGCATTTAGCCAAGTCTCTGAGGGAGCTCCACTCCTGACTTGTACAATCCTATTTATTATTGACTAAGATTTGTCTTGGACAGGGAGCGGTGCCAAATCTGTCCAGGGCTTCTCATTGGGGTTTGACTCTTGCTTGCAGAGCCTGCTAAGAGCCCTCCATTAGTCATGATATAAGTCAGTTTGGACCATTTCTTCCCTTTACTTATGGCTTTCTCACAATTCTTTTTTCTTCTCCTCTCCCATTCCCCCCCCCCCCCGTTCTCGTTGCCGTCACCTTCTTTCCCGCTGTAGAGCTCTCCGTCAGCCTCCTTGCAGTGATAGTGATTGTGTGTGGCCTGGCCCTGGTGGCAGTGTTTCTGTTTCTCTTTTGGAAGCTGTGCTGGGTTCCCTGGAGGAACAAGGCCCTTTCCTCCCACTCGGCCGTCCTGCAGGGCGAGGCAGGCTGCAATAAGGAGAGCATGGCAGACAAGCTGAAGGACGCGGGCGCCATCAGTTTCCTGGAGGCAGCGGTGAAGATCAGCCACACGTCCCCTGACATCCCTGCTGAGGTGCAGATGTCCATGAGAGAGCACATCATGCGGCGCACCAAGATCCAGAGGCAGACCACGGAGCCGGCCTCTTCCACCAGGTGAGGGGGAGCAGCCCCACATGGACACTGCGGGAGGCACGGCGTGGAGCCCAAGGTTTGGGTGTGACCAGGGAGGGTAAAGAAAGCACTCCCACCTACCTCAGAGCTCCTTCCCCTGCCTGAAGGGAGCCGATCCAGAGCCTGGAGAGGGGCCGTTTGCAAAGGTCTGGAGTGAAAGGACAAGGGGCAGTGTGTTCCTGGGTGACTTAGTCTGGGTGATCCTGCTCAGGCAGGGGGGTTGGACTAGATGATCTTCTAGGTCCCTTCCAACCCCTAACATTCTGCGATTCTCTGTTTAGAATGAGAAAGGAGTGGATTGAGATGAGAACTAAGGCAGAAGTTGTTTCCCAGCAGAGTGATGGACACTGGAACAGGCTGCCCAGGGAGGTGGTGGAGGCCCCATCCCTGGAGACATTCCAGGTGGGGTTGAGGAAGCTCTGAGCACCCTGCTCTAGGTGAAGATGTCCCTGCTCTCAGCTGGATGAGCTCTGGAGCTGCTTCCAACCCAGACATTGCTATGATTCTATGATTACCTGCTGGATTACTTTCCAGAGAGTCATTAACCAGTTAGTGTGCTCAGGCTGGATTACCATGAGTCCTTTTAAGAAACCATCAGGAATTCAAGCTCCGTTACTGCAACGTGACCTCATTGTGTCAAGCCATCAGTGTGCTTTGGCCACTTTAATTTTGTTCCAACATGAGAGGCGGGTTGAAGTATCAATGATGGTACCCTGTCAGACAGAATTAGCCCTTTCTGCTCTCTCTGGCTGTTGTGGCTCCTAGCAGAAACAATTAGCTAAGCAGAGTTGATGCATCTCTCACTGCACAAGCTCAGAACCAGCTGCGCTCAGCCAGGGACAGACACATCAGCATCTCGTGGGGTAAAGCAGGGTGAGGCTCTGTGGACCTTGGGACACCTTCTAGACCAGAATACTGAGCAAATGTGGTACTTCCTTGGCACAGAAGGCTGCAAAACTGGGACAGGGGAAGGTGCTGGCAGGGTCCTGGCTGTGCCCCAGCACTTCTGCTGGCTCTGTTGGCCGTGCCCGTGATGCGTGCGAGAGCGCAACGGGGACAACAGCCATTGCTCAGGAGACTGGCTGCAGCACTGCAGGATTGGTAAGGCACCCAGCACAGGCTTCTGCTGGAAGAAGCTGGAGTTAAAAACTCACCAAGGTGCCATCTTCAGCCGTGTGATGTGCTCTGTTAGTTAACTGCACCACTCTGGGGCCAGCTGATTGCCCCTCTGTCACAGCCACGCTCCTTCTGTTATCATCACACCTTTCCAACAGAGGAGAAAGCAAAACTCAGCCTGTCTGAATTAGGAAAAGTAGGACTTGGATGTATGTGGGGAAAATCTCAACCCCACTTTTAAGCAAACGAGCCCAGCAGGAACCACAGCAGCCTGACCCAGGGACACTGGGAAAAAATCCTCAGTAGTTTGGGAGCTGACTGACAGCCTAGCCTAGCCCAGGACAAAATGAGTTTGAGGAACCTGCTGAGGATAGACACTTCTCTGGAGACTTTCCAGCCCCACCTGCATCTGTTCCTGTGTGGTCTGCTGTGGGTGACCCTGCTCTGGCAGGGAGGTTGGAATCTATTGTCTCCAGATCCCTTCCAACCCCTACCATGCTGTGACTCTGTGATAAGCGAGGTCTCTGGGCACTGCAAATGAACTCTCTGGCTGTACGAATCCTCAGTATGGTTAAATATCTCCATGTATTGCTCTTGTAAACACCAGATAATCTGAAATAATGCCCTGAGTCCACAGAAAGCTTTTATGCTTCGCTTAGCTACAGCTTTGCTTACAGACAGTTTCCCTTGTGCTGAAGGGGAGCTCAAGGCAAGAGGCAGCTCCCAGATGAGGCTGTGCCTTCCTCCCTGTCAGGAATCATCTACTGGTTTCTGATGAGAGTGCGCTGAAGAAGTTTGGAAGCAGCAATACCCAAAGCAAAACCTAATTTTTTGAGCTGTTCACGTTTCTCTCACTTTTAATTTTAATTCTAATTCTTAATATTTATTTATTTATTGTCTCGGGGAAACTTTGTGCCAGTATCTTGGAAGTGTGAGGGCTGAGGCTGGAAAAGGCTCCATGCTGGGTTGTCTGTGTCTTGGTTAAGGAGCTGTTGGGTCTTGTGTATTTGGGTGTGGGCTGTTACTTGTGTAACAGGTGAAAAAAAATGCAGCTTGCTGCAAATACTCTAAAAGTGAAGAAATGTGTTGGATTAGTTCCTTTGGCCACTGGAGGTGTTCTCTTCAGCGTTCATTCCCATGACACACCGTTTCTGCACAGAGCACCCGGTGCATCGTCCTTGTGCTCTCCCTGCTTGCCTTGTAGTCCAGGGGAGCAAAGAAATGTCCTTGGCTAAGCACAGAGCTGTCGTGTGTTCCTCCTGCAGGCACATCTCCTTCAAAAGGCACCTTCCCCGGCAGATGCACGTCTCCAGCATGGACTGTGGCATGGAGCCCCCGCCCGGGGCCGAGCAGCCCACCAGCATCGGCCGCATTAAGCCCGAACTCTATAAGCAAAAATCCGTCGACTCCGAGGACCCCAAAAAAGAGGCAGCAAAAACCTGTGGGAAAATTAACTTCACTCTCAAGTACGACTACGAGAACGAGACGCTGACTGTCCGAATTCTCAGGGCTTTTGACTTGCCAGCCAAAGACTTCTGCGGTAGCTCAGACCCCTACGTGAAGATCTACCTCCTGCCCGACAGAAAGCGCAAGTTCCAGACGCGAGTCCACAGGAAGACTCTGAATCCCACCTTCGACGAGTCCTTCCACTTCCCTGTGCCCCACGAGGAGCTGGGGAGCAGGAAGCTCCACCTGAGCGTCTTTGACTTCGACAGGTTCTCCAGACATGACATGATAGGAGAAGTTATCTTGGAGAACCTGTTTGAGGCCTCGGACCTTTCACGGGAGACTTCCATCTGGAAGGACATCCAGTACGCGACGACGGTGAGTTCCCGCCTCGGGGGTGGTCCCTGGCCTGGGTGCGAGGTGCTGGGGCACGTGGTGCTTGTGCATGTGAAGGGCAGGTGCCCAGTGTGTGCAGAGCTTGATGTGGGTCTTGGTAGTTCTGTAGATTTCCCTCTGAAAGTGACAGCAAGTGTCAGAGAAGGAGAAGCCCTGGGCAGTGCCAGTGTGGTAGAGCTGGCAGGAGAAGCCACCTTCTCACACTGAGCACTGAGTGCAGAAGCAATGACATTAACTTCTACATAAGAGCTCTCTGCTCTTCCCCTGTCCTCCCAGGAGGGCCTGTCTGCTTCTCAGGGTGAGCAAATAATTGAACAGCTTCGCAGTTGGAGACCAAACTCAGTTGCCACCTTTGTAATTTCACGGTGTTTGTTTCTGAAACCGGAATGTGAGATTTCCTGTGGCTGAGAGCTCAGGCCCTGTCAAATCTTTCCTGGTAACTGGAATAGCCCCTGACTTGCAAAAATCTGTCCTGTTCCTTCATAGCTCTGCTCCCCTGCTTTCTGTAGTAGGGAATGAGCTGCCAAATGAGTGTGGTAAGTTGAAGAGTTTGAAGGAAAAACACCTGTGGGTGGGAGTGAAACTGGGAAGAGTCTCACTTGGTGTCTCTAGAGGGGAAACACATAAACCACAAAGCTGCAGGAGAAGGGGATGGAGTTTTAAACCTGTGTGTGGTGTTTTGCTGGGAAGGTTCTGTAAGAAATAGTGGATTTTTTCCTAGCTGACAAAGTAAACTTATTTAATGGGGAAAAAAAAAATAAAACCAAACACAAAAACAGATAGAGAGACACCAACAGAAGAGCTGTTGACAGAAAAGCCTCCAAAGAAGGTGTGAGAGGAGCAGAGCCAGCATCACTCCCCAGACACACGGAGTACCAGACTCACAGAGCTCCCACAGAAACATCGAGTGCTGCATTTGGCTCCATCCCCTGGTTCTCCCTGTGCCACCCGCTGGGAACGGGCCAGCACTGGTACATCTCAGCCAGTTGTAACACACCCAAGGACATTTCTGTTAAATAAAAAATGAGGAGGGTAAATACAGTTTTCATAATAGCCAAGGAAAGCTCTGGGTGACTAAGAATACATTAGATCAATGGTGTGGGCAGGGCGATAGGAACGCACTTAAGGAACGCCATCAGCGATTCAAACAGCTAGCACTCAACTATTTAATTAATGAGTGTACAGCTTGTGAATCAGTGGAACGTTTTGGGTTTCAAGTCTGCAAAGGTTATTGATTCAGAGCTTCCATTATTTCCTAAGAGATACTGATATGAATTTTGGAAATGCCCCAATGTCTATAACCTGCAAGAAGATGATGTCCTCACAGGACACGTTTTACTCTCCTGTATTTATGGTTGCAAAGAAAAATCTCATGACATTGGTTCATTAAGGCGAGCAAGAGATCAGAGTGGGAACTCTGTGTGGGTAAGAATATTAAAATCTTATTTACCAACAAGCAGCACCTTCTGAGGCAACATTTATTGAGATACTTACAAGTCTAGTCAAACCTTGTTTTGTCCAGAAAAGGTTTGTCTGCCACTGTTTGGGTTTTCTAGTACACTCTGTGTTAAGGACATTTTCAATTTATTTCTAGTTGAGTGAAGTCTTGTCGAGGACCAAGATTTTTATGTAACATTCATTAGTATTCTGAATGTCTAAGTGGAATAAATATCTAATCTTTGCCTTACCAGAGAGCGAGAAGGAAATAATTTGGCAAAAATCTCATCCATCAACAAGATCTATTCTCCTAACACTTAGAAAAGCCTTAAGTGCCTAATGCATTTACTTCTCTTTCTAGTTCCATCACTCTACTACTAACAGCTACAATTTCTTCTCAGCACATCATTATATCACATTGAAATGATATAATCACTCTGTTTCCAAAAATAAACAGCTTGTTTGCTCTACAGATGTGGGGTCTGTATGTGCAAAATAAGGGGTTTTAAAATATTTTTTTTTAAAATCCATTTTTGGAAGGTGTTTGGAAATATTTCTGCTGACTTCAGGCGGTAATGCCTTCTGGCTTAAATAATACTTTTGGTTTGTTTATTTTTTTCCTGAAATCCTGTGAGTAAGACATTGATGGAATGGGCTTTTAGGAGGTGTAGTAAATAAGGATGCATGTACAAGAGGTGCTAAGAGTGATGTGTAGAAGTTGTTTTATGGCCCACTAAAAGAGTAAACTGTATTGACCTCTGTAATCCAGAAACTACCAAATATTTCCTGAGTGCCATCTGCTGTTTAATTCCCTATTTATATACATTTATAACTGCGTTAGCTCTTTGAAGACACCCTCAAAGGGGTTGGTCAGCCAAAGGATAGTGAGCACGTCGCAGCCTAAAAGCTCAATGACCACTAAATGGTTCAACTACTTCATGGTTCTCTTTTGTCTTAAATCTATGACCTACCTAGGAATTCCAACAACTCCAGAGCAAATCACTTTGTGAATCAGAGACATCTGCCCTCTCTGCACCACGAAATTCCATAACCCTCTGTTGCTGAGCAGTAGATCTACTCTTCCAGTAGATCCCTGTCTCTCTTAAACTGGGGAGCCCAAAACTGGACAGAGTATTCCAGAGTGGTGTCACGAGGGCAGAGCAGAGGGGGAGCAGACCCTCTCTGCATGGTGCAGCACAGTGCCAGGCAGCTGGAAATGCCAGCCCAGAGAGCAGCCCCTTCCAGCGCGAGTGCCGCGTGGAGCCCGCGGTGGGGGAGGCTGAGCAGCCTGCCTGGTTCTTGCACGTTTCCAATATCACCTGTTCTCTGTTTTATTGAAGGAGAGCGTGGACCTGGGAGAGATCATGTTTTCCCTTTGTTATTTGCCAACTGCAGGTCGCCTCACCTTAACAGTCATTAAATGCAGGAATCTCAAAGCTATGGATATCACTGGTTACTCAGGTAGGTGCTCGGTAGCTGAGAAGGAACCTGTCACGTCCACAGCTCTTCCTCTTCCCTCAAGGTAGCCTCGCTGGATAGTGGGCATATCTGTTGGTGTCAGGGCTGTATCAACATAGAAACACCTGACAAAAACTTTGAGTTTTAACTATGAGCAAAGTTTAAAAATAGAATTATCTTTTAAACCCACCCCAAGGGCATGAATGCAGGGAAGGTGATTACATACCTACCATATATATACTATCCAGGGAGACTGCCAGCTGTTTCCCATTCCCACTGGAGGGTCTGAAGGGTCAAAGCTCTGATGCATTTATCATGCTGGATGCTTCTGATCTGTTGCAGATACTGACCTCAGGAGTTTTATTTCCCCCCTTGCTGTAACTCTGCTGCCTGGTGTTAGCAATTGACTCATTTTGGTAGCAGTGCAGAAAAAGATCCCTGTAAAATGCCCTCCCTCTGCCTGTTGGAGTGTCAAAATGCTGCATTACATTTTGATCTCTTTAGGCAAATTTAGAAAAAGTGATGGTTTTGCCTTAGAGAAAGCCCTGGGTTTGCTCTCTGAGGCTGTGCAGTGACTGTCAGCTGGGATGTCTGAGTGCCCATCATCTGCTGATGACACAGGCTCTTGAGTTTGAGATGGAGCCTTCTTACACTTGCAAACCCTTTTCACAGAAAAACTGGTGGAAAGGGCCAATTTTTCCTTCCAAGAAGTCTGCAGAGATGGTTTTCCAGTGCCTGAGCCTCACGTCAGCACTCACATCAGTACAAGAAAGGGTGGATTCAACTGGTACAGAGACATCCCTTTTTCTGGAAGTAGATTTGAGCAGTGCCTTAGGTTCATGGTGATTTACAGTCTATACTTGGCTAATGTTTCTGTATCATGATGGTCACAAAAGTCACCTCTGTAAGCAGGACTTTCCCTATCTCTTCCTCTCCAGATCCCTATGTCAAAGTGTCTTTGCTCTGTGATGGGCGAAGACTGAAAAAGAAGAAAACCACCATAAAGAAAAACACACTTAATCCCACTTACAACGAAGCAATAATCTTTGACATTCCTCCAGAGAACATGGATCAAGTCAGTCTGCTTATCTCTGTCATGGACTATGATCGGTAGGTGGGAGAACATCCCCCTTGGGTGCAGGTTTGTTCCTGCTTTGCCTGCACAGCTCTGGGGCATCAATCTGTCTCTCGTGCTTGCTTTTCTGTTTCCCTTCAGAGTGGGTCACAACGAGATCATCGGGGTTTGCCGCGTGGGGGTGAACGCCGAGGGGCTGGGCAGGGACCACTGGAACGAGATGCTGGCGTACCCACGCAAGCCCATTGCCCACTGGCATCCATTAGTGGAGGTGAAGAAGTCTTTGAAAGAGGTGTGTGGAGTTATTCTTTCCTTTTAATGCGTTCACCGTGCGTGAGGGAGCCGGTTCAAGGCTTTCAGAGAGCTTCTCATCTCACTTGGGATTTTCTGACAAGAGCCGAGGTAATTTTCTCACCAGAAATGAACTCTGGAACAAGCATCTCTGTATTGTCTTGAAATAGCTCCTTGAGATCGCAAGCAAGGCTGAAAGGGACTGTATTTACAGATGTGACTGTTA
The DNA here is from genome assembly GCA_024611195.1 of Ceyx melanurus. Taxonomy (NCBI): domain Eukaryota; kingdom Metazoa; phylum Chordata; class Aves; order Coraciiformes; family Alcedinidae; genus Ceyx; species Ceyx melanurus. The sequence continues at coordinate 58,440 of JANHGL010016170.1, forward strand.
CCATATTGGTTTTTTCATCTTTTTTTCTTTTTTTTTTAATAATAAATAAATAAGAGACTGAGAGCAGTAAGGAAAGAGAATGTGAATGCTGTTCTGATTGCAGAACAAATTGTCCAGGGATATTGCCTATTTCAAGTTTCAATTTTTTTCATCCTAAAAGATTTTCCTGTTGACTCATCTCCAAGCCTTTGAGGGAGAATAAATAGAACAAATGTAATTGCTCTAAGCATTTCCACAGAAAGAGAATCACTTGCTGCAGCCCCAGATGATAAAATAGGGCTGAAATGCCTGGGTAGCATTTTGACCATCTTTTCCTCCTTGCACTCCATTTTCTCATGCTCCCTTAGAGCTCTTTGGGTTTTGCCTGATTTAGGTCATAAATTCTGGAGGAGAGAGATGTGGAAAAAGGCACACATGCTACTGACACTTTGGGAATGAAAAGAAAGGCAGCAGTTGTGGCCAGTTATAGTATAATAAAGGCAATAAAACCTCCCACTGTATCTGGGGCTAAGGAGGCATTTTCCCTCAAAGCCACAAACCAAGTGCGTAACAAAAAGCATCTTATTTTCCTCTTGAAGTTCAGCCTCTGTGCTCTGCTGGAAGGCAGTTAACTAGGCTTGTTGATCCTCCACAGTAGTCTGAATTAGCATGCATCAAACCCTGAGTTACTCTGAAACCTGCTCAGTCCTCTACCACGAGCACAGTGTGCTCAGTGCTCCTTATCCCAGCTCAGGCTGCTCAGCCTGACTCCTGCAACTCAGATGTGCCCCTGCCCGAGGCAGGTCTGCTGCTTCTGGGGATCTTCTTTTCTTTTTCCTTGTTTTTCCTCTCCCTTCTCCTTTCTCCCCTTCTCTTTATCTCTTTCCCTCATTCTTTCTCTCTTTTTTTTCCCTCTTTTTTCCTCTTTTCCTCCTCTCTCCTCTTTTTTTCTCTCCTTCTCCCTCTGTCTGTGGACATTGCTGTACTTCATTGCCTATCCTGCTTGAGTTCTTGATCTTAAGCTGCAAGCAATAAAGAGAGGATTGAATTGTCTTTCTGAGAGGAGAAAGGGAGCAATGGATGAGTGGATCTGTTAACCCAGGAGCACAGAGCTGCTGATTGCTCCTCAATCCTTGCCACAGCCATGTAGGACAGATGGACAGACTCTGGTGTCCTTGGGCTCCCTGGGCCAGGCCCCTGGTCACCTCCTGCATGCCAGCCCGAGGACCCTGGGCAGCACTGGTCTGGTTGTGCTGAAATGAGGTGTAAGGGTCAGTGGTGTGACTTGGACCTCTGCTCTGGGAGCCAGGGTTGCTCTTTCTTCTCTCTCATCTCTGGAATCTTCTGTTACCTCTCATGTCTCTGTTTGTTCTGTATTTATCAACAGTGAGTAACAAACTGTAATGACTGCACTTCTGCAATGACCATCATCACTGCAAAGAGAACATGTGCGAATGAATCATTAATTACAGAGGTCTAAGTGCTGTCTTCTTCACACATCCCTTTAAAAGGCAAGTTTTTGAGCAGGAGAATCCCACTTGCTGTTGCATTTGCAGTTGATCTGCCAGTGAACTCTTGCCCTCAGCACAAACCTGCTCCCGTTTTTCACCCCTGAGGTTCTACTGGCACAGTTGCCATGGCCTCAGCTCCCAGGTGTCCTTCAGCCACTCCACCCGTTGCCTTTCTTCTGCATCTCTCAACACATCCATCAGCCAGGTTAAGTGATGTGTCCACAAAAAGGAAATATAAAATGACTGTGTGTCTTTACGGACTTTGAAGGGCACTTCTGAAAATTGGAAATGTCTCTGTTATCTCCGAAAGACAAACTCTGTCTGATAGTGTAGAGATCCTGCAGCATCATCAGTGCAATGCAAAATGGGGCTTTGATGTTGCCAAGTGCCTCTGACATTCAGCATGGGAGCTTTTATTTGCTTAAACTATTTCTTCAGATAAAACCCAGTAACTTTGCTGAAAGCTAAGTCATGCTCGTAAATGAAGAGCAGCCATTTATCTTTAAAGATATGCAAAACCAGCCTCTTCCAGCCTTTTTGGGCATGCTTGACTTTCATTGAACTGTTCCTAGTTTCTGACTTAATTACGCAATAGATGGGTCATCTTTTGTAATTTAATGAAGGAAAAGATCTCCAGGTTCCTCACTTGAACCTTCCCTCAGAAGAGTTTTTATCACATTTTTGGAATAGCAAATACTGTCTAATGCTAAGAACTCTGGCAAAAGCCCATTTTTATTCTAACTTTTGCTTTTCTTTTATTGGTACTTCTCATGGGCAGGTTTTATCCATATTAACAATTCCTTAGGGATTGTAACAAATATATTTGACATTAGGGATGTAGGAGAAACTGTTCTTGTAACTTAAGGTAACCTGTTTGGAAGGACAACCTTTGCATCTGCTTCATCCATTGGTTTCTGCTCAGCTCTGATGAAATACAGTCTGTGTAATACAAACCTGCACGGTGAGTTTTCCACACTGACCAGTCTCCTTGGGGAAGGACACTGGTCAGATTCTGACCCTCTCCCTGCCCCAGCTCTGTAACCATCAAAACACAAAAAGTAAATGGTAAAATCCAGGGTTGAGTTTGTTTTACCAAATGGGTTTTCACCCATGAAAGTGAGATTCATACAGGCCAGCAAACAGCTTCTGTATGGGAGGAGGAATTGATCCAGCAGGGGAATGGAGCAGTGGAAGTACCAAACCTCCTGTTTTCTCTGGGAGATGTCTATCATTAGTCATTTCAGTTTAATAAAACAAGATGGTGAGATGGGCAAGTACTCAAAATGAGGAGTAATGGGTTTGAATTATAATAATAGCCCCTAAGGCAGATGACTAATAATTTATAATCGCATAAGTATGGCAAGAAAAGAAAGTTTTGATGCATCCACTGACTATTTGATCTGATTTTTCGCTTTGAGAAAGTTAAAATCTGTCACTGTGTGACATCACTTCTGTGTAGTCGCTTTACCAGACTGGAAAGATTCGAGTAATTCTGCAGTTAGAACAAAGAAAAAGTCAACAGCACTAAACCAGGAACCAACAAACCAACTGCCAGCAGACTTTGTGTTCATAGCACACACTGATTAATTTTCCTTTTTTTTTTTTTCCTTTTGGAGCAGTGCTGATTGTGAATTGATTTACAAAGCAATAAAGTAAATTGTTCAGTAATTCTTCCTGAGTGGTTAAACTCAGACATTCAATAATTTGAAACCTGCTGGAGAGCAGATAAGAAAAGCACGGACGGGAGACGAGCAACGCGGCGACGGGGTGCAAAGAGCTTCAAATATCCCCTCCCTTTGCTTAGCTTTGCTCTCTCTCTATTTTTCCCTCCCACCAGTGGCAAGGCCGGGCAGCCAGCTTCGACAGCCAGGGGTCCTGTCCCTCTCCTAAGCCACCCCCCACGCCGTGACACGGGAGCTCAGGACTCACCCACCTTCTGTTTGCACTTGGCCTGCGGGCTCGCTCGGTGCCGAGTGGCAGTGGCAGCAGTGGGACTTCCCAGGCTAGTCGTGGCCGAGTAAGTAAAGGCAGAAACCCGTTCTGTGGTCAAACATGTCTTTGTGTAACACGTCTCCCAAGGTGATGTTTTTTTTTTCCGTGGCTTTTTGCTGTATGGAGCCGTTTCCCGAGGATGAAGGCGGACCGAGGCACGGGCTGGAAGTTTGGTGTGTAAAATAAAATGTAAAATAGCTTGTGTCTGAAGGGTGGGGAAAGTGCAGAGGTGCTGTGGAGTGTCTGGGGGTGGCACGGCGAGGGCAGCAGCCCTGCTGCCTGCTCTGAGAGCCGCGGGGAGCCGCCTGCTCTGCCACAGCGCTGGGCTCGGGGTCAGCCCAGATCCAGCAGGTCCCTGTTCCTCTAGAGGTGTCCATGAGCTCTTAGAAGTTTGTGCAGTGTGCATCCCCAGATTCCTTTTGTTATATATGAAAAAAACAACTCCTGTTGGTTCCTCAGGGGGGAAGAAAAAAGAGATGTGGGTTTTTTTTCCCTGTATTTGAAGTCTCCATAGAGCTACTTGCATGAAGAGTTTCCTGACACCCCCTGTAGCTGCTGCTCATCCCCCCCCGCATCACCACGTTATCTGAAGTGGAGAGAACTGTGTTGCCACAAGTGGGGTTCAGACATAAAGGGGGAAAGATGTCACAGAAATAGGTGACACCCTTGCATGAACACCAGGTCTTTATTTCTTATCTCCTCTGTAATAAAGGGTGAACAAAATGGTAAAGGGAAATAGACAACCAATACTAAAAAAAGTTTCCAGACTTTTCTCATGAACTCTCAGCACTTCCTTAATATAAAAAGTTTCTAAAGCCCAGACCTTGGAGGAAGATCAAGTTTTGAAAAAGAAAAAATAAAAATAAAAAGGAAACTTGCTGGTTCCTTGGCTGCAGAGGCCAAAATTGAAGTTATCCCAAGTACTTTCTTTGCAAATGCAGCTCAATCAGCTGATCTTTATCAGGCAGCTGTGGATTTTGGACAATTTCTTATTGTGGATTTTTCTCTGAGTTAATAAGTACATTAGTGCTGTTTGTTCCACCGTAATTAAATTAAGTAAGCAAAAATATTTTGGTTTCAAGTTAGAATAAAATTTGATAGCAAGGCAGCCGTTTCTCCTCACATCAGGATAGCAGAACTCCATTCATCAGCCCTAATTTTCAGGTCAACTTCAGTTTTCATCTTCCTAAATGTCACAGCATCAGCCTTCACTGAACATCGTGACTAGCAGAGGAGGGCATTTGTTTGCATTGTTTTTCTGGGTAAGATGAATCTTTTGTTTGGTGAAGGCCAAATATGTAATTTCTCATCTCACCTTGTGTCTTAATTCTCTTTATGTGCCACGTGCTATAGAAGCAGAAACTCAATAAAAGGATTTTATTTGTAAGTCTTGCCTGGTCTGGTGAAATAACCTCTTGTGAGGACTGGTCACGAGAGAAAAATATATTTGTTGGAGCAAAAAGGTGATAAAAGTGCATTAGCTTTCCAGCATAAAGATACTGGTGACAGGGCTGAGGATGCCCCTTCCTGAGAGGAGCCCCTCCTTTCTGGGGATGTTCCAGCTCTTATTGTAAGAAGGGGTTTCTAACCACTGAAGATAATTGACTTACAGTGGTGGGTGGTTCCAGAACTGACCACAAACCTTGCCCTGAGCTGCACAAACCTCGGGAGTTTGCCTGGTGAGTTGGAAGTGCCTCTTGAGGGTCTGCAGAACAAACACCTGCCGTGCAAGAGGTACCCAGAAGCAGCCACAGCTGTCCCAGTTGGGTGCAAGGATTGCGTTTGACAATCATTAATTGCACTAACCCACTCAAATCCTTTTCTTCTCTAATCCTGTCTTCTGGGTTTTTGGTGTTCTCCGTATAATCTCTGTCTTTCATCCATTCTCGTTATCTAGGATTTAGTCAAAACATACGTGGGGTTTGACACAAAGCTTCTATTTTTAATCCTTGCTTCACACGGATAATCAATTTCCACTCAATACTGGCTGTCACTTGCACCACTGGGAAACTGAATCCACACTGGTGAGTGTCACCCACGCCTGGCTGCCTCAGACCCCTCCACCTCCTTACACCCTGAGCCTTCTGCCACGTCCCTCCTTGAGGGGATAATCAAACTATTGTGTGTTCCTGATCTCTCCAGCACAGCCACCCGAGAGGATTGGTCACACCAGTGGCAACGAGCTGTGCTGTGCAAGTGCAAGCATCTCCCTTCCAGCTAAGAGAGGGATTAGAGGTCTGAAAAGGAGCTGAGCCTGGCACAAGTGCCATCCCAGGATTAAGTCAAGTTGCTTTTCTTGCCCCTCGCTTTCCGTGCCACAGTCTTAGTCTCATATTTGCAGTTTCACAGATCAGTGACTGCAGTGGAGGGAGGGCTGCCCCTTCACCTCTGCTTGCTTAATGAAGGGGACACAGAAGATGCCAAACCCCAGGGGTCTGGCACACTGCTCCTTACGAGGGGCCAGGGGGTGAAGGGACTGTCCCAGCCGAGAGCCTTCCCACGATTTGAGAACAAAATAACTTGGCAGGTGAGAAAGAAGTGGAAAAGCGCCCAGTGGCAGGTGAGGCTCAGCCACAGGGAAGCTCTGCTCTTTGCACTGTGCAGGAAGGAAAAGGAGCAACTGTCCCCCCCACCCTCCCCAGGGATGGCCTCAGCTGTCAGTCTTCAATCCATGTATCTTCAGCTACTTTTATCTTCAATTATGAAGCAATAAATTAGACAACAAATTATAGCTCATTTGTGAAATGTACAGCCCCATTCCTTGAGATCCTTATCTCAGTTCTCTATTTGGTTTTCCTTTTTTTTTTTTCTTTTTACTGTTATTTCCCACATAATTGCCTCTCTAATCTAGCAGTTCTAGACCTCTGGCTCATTTTGCTAGAGGTTTCCTCCCCAAGGGCCCTGCTCGTTCTTCCTGCCATTAAGATTATATACATCAGTGCAGCTGTGCACTTATTTAAATGCCAGGTCAGGGATCTAATTTCTAGTTACAATGCATCATGCGAGGACGACCTCCCTGGGACCACAACCTCTTGTTTGCCATTTCTAGAGAGTTCCAGCTCCCATCTGGACAAGCCCCAGTGCTTCACCCTCTTCTTGTTTGGGCACTACAAACAGAGATGGAAGAGGTGCTGATTTTTGTTTGGTTTTTTTTGTTTGTTTTGTGGGGTTTTTTTTGTTTGTTTGGGTTTTTTTCCTTTCATGCTGGTGGTGGTTGGGTTTTTATTTAACTGTCTCTGCAGAAAAAAATTGTATCTAGGCTTTGTTTTGCAGTACAAGGTAACATAGCCTCCTCCTTTTTTTTTTTCCTGGGGTGAGCATCACACCAAAGTCAGGGTTGTGGAGAGGACAGTGTTGCAGGTGAGCCTGGGAGAAGTAGAACTTGGCTCCTCTTTGCAAAGGCCATAGAAAATCTGTGTCTTTGTCCAAGTTCTGGAGGCATCCCAGTAGCTCTGCTTGGATACCAACCTCTGCAGTCAGCCTCAGTGACAATGCTACTTGAATGTTCAAGAAGTGCTTTGGGTTTTTTTTTCCTCCCCCCGGACATTTCTCAAAGACAGTTTATAATTATATTTTACAGCTTTATGTATATATATATATAATTTAAGACAGCGTGTTAGTCATGCAAATATAATTACGTGTCTTATGTTCCCATGTCGCTTGTAATTAAAAACACGGACTTTAAGGCACATATATTTAAAAAATCCAGTGGAGCCTGGTCTTCAAAACGCAGCTCATTAAATCTAACAAAGTACCTGAGAACGGGTCAAGGCAAAACCAGAGCATGTTCTGTTGCCGTGGGAACAGCCGGCACCAGAGCCAAGGGCAGACACTGTAACCCGCAGCGTCAGAAATAACAGGCAAAAATATGACGAGGATTGAAATCGCCCCAAGCCCAGGGCGGCATCTCCCCCTCTGCGGTGCCAGCCGAGCCGAGACCCCCGCACGGTGGCCGGGGGAGCCGCCGGGAGCTGCGGGTGCCGCCTGCTCGGGCAGGGTGCGGGGTGCGGGTGCTGTGCCCCCCAGGAGCTTTCCCACGGGGCCGGGGTGCGGGGGCTCTCCGGGACCCCCGTCAGGCTCAGGAACTCCCCGTAGCCAAGAGGGGACTGGGGAATGGAGCCAGGCAGGGAACTCACAGATGTCAATACTTTCTGGCTTCTTAATTGCTTCCGAAGTGGAAGATTTTCCTCCTAATCTGCCATTAGCAACTGCACATCCCTCTCCATTCCAAACCGCTTTGGAGGATGAGGGTTTCTCCACTGGAGGACAGAGGAGCGGTAATTTTTTAATTAAGTCACTTTAGTGGCGTTACTTCTGGCTCACTGACACAAACGCAGGAGGATTTTTGCTCCTTGCTCTGCTGATTCTCTCCTGATACCCGAGACCACCCCGTGCCCTGGAGTCCTCTCCCAGCTCCAGCAGCCCGCCCTGTGCACCAGCTCACCAGGGCAGGATGGATCCCCCGCCTGGTGGCACCTGCCGCGTTCCAAACCCCCCTGAGCACACCCGTTCCTGGGGGTGCTGAGCCAGGCTCAGCCCCGCGTAGGGCCCCTGCCTGCTGGGGATGGATGAATGCAGCTTTGCTAGGACACGACAGCTACAGAACCCAGCAGGACCTTCCTGACTGTTGCATCTCTTCCTGAGTAGCTAATGACCCTCTAATTGCTGCGCGCTGGGGGCTCTGCTGGGCTGCCGAGGGGGGGGGGGGGGGTGTGCTCCTCGGCAGGGAGGCAGCGCCCTGGCCCCTGTGCCACCAACAGAGAATCAGCACGACAGGTTGGGCAAAAGTTCATGGGCTTTACTGGCACTGATGGCTTTTGATTGAATTATATTTCTTTCTTCATTTGTTCTGTAACAAGCCGAACATTTCAATTTCCGAGGCAAGCTTGGATCAGGGATGGAAGGAAGCAGGAGATGGCAGATGACACTGATGTCAGATGTGGCTCAGTTGGGGAAAACCGGTTTTCATTTTAAACCCTGCTTTCCTGAATAAAAGCACAACCCTGCAGTTTAAGGAGGAATTGACAATTCAGAACAAAGCTGTGAGGAGCAATCTGCTCCTCACAAAACACAGCTGTGGTCTGTGGCCTGTGTGTTGGGCTATTAAGAGTCCACCAGGTTGCAGAGATTGAAGCAATTTTAGGTTAAAGGGGAATGAAAATTGAAAAACGAAAAGGACTGTAAAAGTCACAGGCTTGACTCCCAGCACCTGACAAGGAGAGGCTGCCTGGAGGTCAGGGACTGGATTTCCATTGCAAATTAATTGATGGATTAAATTTACGCCTTTGTTCTCATTATCCCCTCAATGGCACTGCTAATTATATATTTAACATCTTGCTTTCCCACCTTGGGGGACTCTCCTCCTGGTGCTTTGCTGGTGGGTGGGCTCCTGTCTGTAGGGATTTTCACCCATCAGTATTTCATCTCTGCTCCTCAGAGCCCTGGCCCTCCTCTGCCAGCCCAGGGCCGGGTGTTCTGGAAAGCACCGTTGCTCCAAAGACTCCAACGTCTCTGCAGCCAGGGAAAGTTTATAGCTTCAATTAGGAGCTATCGAGCCTCTGAGCACCGCTCCTTGGCAAGGGATGAGGAACACTGCAGGCTGCTGGGGGGGCTGACAGACCAGTGCCCTGGGGACTCCGGGTGATGGGGAGGTGAGCGGAGCCGGGACCCCAGACTCGGTGTTGGGGTGAGGGAGCAGGGGGAAAACAGCCAAACAAAACCATATCTCGTGTTTCTTGGAGCCCAGGATCCCCGGGCAGTGCTGGGAAGTCCAAGCCCTCCTTTGTGCAGGGACATTCACTGCATCCCTCAGCATTTCTGCCTCAGCAGGATGTATTAAGTAGAAAATTCGGATCCTTCCCAGAAAGGCTCTGGGGAGCTGATTTTTTTTTTCAGAGAGGCAAGAAATTAAAGAACTGCTTAGCTGAATAGCTGAGCTAGTCGTTTTCTGTCCTCGGGAAACAACTTTCTTAATAATGGCATTAGTAATAATAACACCCCAAAGAAAATCCGTGTGAAATCATGTAGAGACTACGGGACGCGTGAAATCCCCGGGATGGTGTCAGCTGCCCCCGTGGGTCCTCCTCGTGTCAGCGAAGTCCTTGTTGGCTGGAGCTGGAAACGTGATGGCAACTGGGAGCCGAGCAGGCAGAGTAATCCGGCTTGATCAAAGAACTGAAACGGCTGCGAATTCTGTTAGTAAATGAAACTATCCAGAAAAGAATGAAACTTCTTGTGTGTGTCACACGCCGCAGCTCATCTGACAGGTTCGTGAGTTGTGAAATTTGAAGACTTTATTTATAATCTTCCTGTCAAGAGGAAAGGAGAGAGCAGGCAGCCCAGCACTGGGGAGGATGAGAAGAACCTGGGTACCTCCAGCGCCCGGGCTGGCTGGGCCAGGTGGGAATGCAGCTCTGCAGGGACCCCATCGATCTGCAGGGACCCCATCGATTTGCAGGGACCCCATCGATCTGCAGAATCCATCACTGGAGAAGAAATGTCCATTTCTGTCCTGTCCTTGAGCTGCAGCCCCCTCCTGCCCCACAGCACATGGCACCGTGAGAGCAGAGGGGCTGTGTGGTGCAGGGGCTGGGGGGCGGTGGTGAGAGGGACAAGGGGCAGCCCTCCTGGTGTCTGAGGAGGAGAAGCAGCTCTGGGGGAAGGGGGATCAGCTGCACCCAGGCAGGCACCGCTGCGGCCCCATGTGCTCACCCTCAGATCTCCCCAGGCAGAAGCAGCTGGGGATGAGGGGCCCCCAGGGACCTCATCCTGCCCAGCTGAGCACCCCCGGCCGAAGCAGCGGAGATGTGCGGGGCTCGGCAGCGCCGCAGGCGAGGATCCATCCCTGCGCATGGAGCATCCCAGGGAACATCCCCCAGCGCTTCGTGGTCCTCATTTCTGCAGACCACCCCCCCTGCACCCACAGTCCAGGCGCCCTCTTGTCCCCAAAGCCACAGAGCTGCCTCTGCATTCCCGAGCTCGCTGCTGATGGAAAACTCTGAAATGGCAGAGCTGTGACCGAGGGAAAACTGGAAACCCCGTGGAGATCGCAGCTCCCGCTGGCAGAGGAAGGAAACTTTCTCCATTTCAGGAAGCAACCCCAGGGCCACATCTGGCCGGGTATCTGAGATGGATTCAGCTCCAGCCCAACCTGAAGCCACGGGCCTGAGCTCTCCCGCTCTGCAGCAAAGCTCCGAGAGGCGGTTCTGGTGCCTTCGGTTCTGTTTATTCCACAACATCATTAGAGTGCAAAGGACCGCCAGCGAGCTGCTGACATTTTGTGTCCCTCTGAGCAATCCCAGATGATCTCAGGCTCCAGAATCCTCCCACTTCTGCTGGAAGCCCTGAGTAACGTGCTTTGTTGCCTCCCAATTCATGTGTGATGAGTTAGACCTCAACCAGATGTTACGTGGGCAGAAATACCTATTTGAAGTTAAAAGCCTGTGATTACACTTGCCAGCCAGCCATTAAGAAAGTGCTAAATGGAGAAATTATCCCCCCCTTCTTGTTTCAATACAATAGCAGCTTTATCATACACTTGTTTAAGTTGCCTACTTTTAATTTTAGTTCCTGTGTTTCTAATATTTCATGCAGAACCGTGTCACTTTGCTCCTGCAAGCTGGAGAAGAGTCATGGAGGGGAAAAGAAAAGCCAATATCCTCGAGAATTACACAAAGGGGGAAAAATTAGCCTGAAGATATTACTTTCTCTTTCCTACTGTTAACATAACTTCTCAATTTACTTTATCAGATTGCCTTCCACAGAGAAGGCTCTTTCCAGAGGAGCAGAGATGAAAGGGATCATTACTGACAGAGACTCTTCTTTAAAGCCATAAAATATTTGGCAATTAAAGCACAAGGAGCTGCAGATTCACTTGGAAAGCAGAGGGCTCGCTGGAGCCCTCACATCAGCATATTTCCCACTAATCCCTCATCAGAGAAAGCGACCACCCTGCTGGGCAGCTGCCGGGGGCACCGCGACACGTCGTGCCCACGGGAGGGGGGCACGGGAAGGGACCACCCTTGGGCCAGAGCCCCCTCTGTGGGGAACCTCAAAGGGACATTTCACACGCTTGAAATGATGAGTTTTAGCCACGTCCCGGGGAGGAGAGGGTCTGGCTGTAACATGCCCACGGCTGAACGGGATCGTGGTGGAGTCTCTGCCACGGGTGACCTGGAATTGAACTGAAAAACCTGTTTATTGTGGAGGGGAACGGCTGGGAGGGCAGGTTCCTGGGCAGTCCTGAGGCTGGAGCAGGGCAGAGCAGCCAGGACCAGCCAGAAAACCCAGTTCCACGAGGGGCAGAAGCCACCGTCTGCCCACACCACTATGATGCTGGGATGTGGAGGTGCTGCTCCCACCAGGTGGGTCCCGCAGGGTGGAGCAGGGCAATGGGTGTGGCCGGGTGGGGCAATTAACACCTATTAGTGCTAATTAACAATCCCACCAGCGGGGGCACAACCTTGGCTTTCTGCTAATGGGGTTGATGAATATTTAAACAAGAAAGAAAGGGGTGAAGCCGGGCAGGGGAGGAACTTCTGTGTCTGTCAGCAGCAGAGCCTGGGGGTGGCCGGGGCAGGAGCTCATTTCCATCCCACAGTGAATACGAACAGCTGGACCAAATCCCTGCTGCTTTTCCCTGAAAAACACTCTCTTCTGAGCGTTATTAGGCAGGAGAGCCTCTTGGACACTTCTGGGGTCTTTCACCTGTCGAGCTGGGTGATGGCAGAGACTCCTCTCCAGCAGCATGAGAAGATGCTCAGCAGGACCGACCCCATCGCAGGTGGGAGGCAGCACAGCACCCACAGCCCTGCTACCAGGTTCCCTGCCGGGGTGGGCAGCTGCTGGGGGGGCACTGGGGGCTCGCTGGGCTCTGCTGGGCTCCCGTGGCGAGGGAGCTGCTGCTCTTTGCCCAAGCCACAGTCAGCCAGCTCAGAGCTGAACCGCCCTTAATGATCGAACAAGAGGGTTTTTGTCTCGCTGTTTGTCAGCAAAGGAAGATAACGCCGTTCGGCTTTCTGGGGGTTATTCCGAGGATTAATTAGTTGATGTGCCTTGAAGTACTTCGAAGATGTGGAGTGCCAGATAAGTGCTGTGCTTTGTAAGCCCATCAGGCGCTGTAGATATTTTGCCACTTCGCTCCTCGCTCCCAAACTGTTTGTACGAAACAGATGCCACAGGAGCCTGTGGTTGCTGCCTGTCGCACTGGGGCTTCGTGGGGTGCTGGCAGATGCCCCTGCCCCCCGTATACCTGCGACTCCTGTGTCTGTAACCCAAAGGAGAGAGGCCGGACCCTCCTGGCGCTGGCAGGGACCCCCCTACAGCCCTGCTTCCCCAGCCTGATCCTGGGTCACCCCGCGTGGGTGGCAGCATCTGTGGGGGGAGGCACTGAGAGACACCCCCCTGACCCCCTCTTAGAGGGGGCTGCAACCCCCGGGCAGCCCGTGTAGAGAGAAATCTCTTGTCCTCCCATTTCACAAGCATTTTTCTGCAGCAAATGGAGCGCAGGGGCCCCTAGGAGGGTTCGGATGGATCGAGCTCTGCTCCCCGGCTGCTCCGGGAGCCACGGAACACGCAGGACAGACCAGCCCCTGGCCAGGGGGGCTGTGTCCCCTCCTGCCGTGGCAAGACGGAGCCTAACGAGCCAGATTTCCTGAGGAGATTAAAACCCTTGAGGAGCGCACGGTGCTCAGAGCGAGCGGGACTCACTCGGGTACCCCCGTCCCACTCACGCCGAGGGGAGAGAAGGTGTCTCGGGGAGAGAGGGGCAGCTTTAGCAGGATTTTTTTTCAGCTTAGAGGGTGGTTTCTGGTGCAGAACCATTACTACCTCGTCAATTTTAATTCGAGCAATAGCAAGCTTTGGCGTAATTTACAACTGCACAACTTTTGAAAATTATATTTCTGTTTCTGTAGCTATTGATCTCGAAAAGGGCTATAAATTAACTTGACAGTTCACCGTAGTCCTTCACACTTGGATAATTTCTCTGCTTGACTTGCGCTGTGTGTTGAACTTTCAGCACCATCCAATTACAGTAATTCAAAGTGTGTATTTAAACGTTTTTCTTCCGCAACCGAAAGATATCATAATACAGAAGAACTTGAAGCAAATACCAAGGCAGCTCCACACTGGAGGACGTCCTGCCTCGAGGTGGGCTCGGGGGGTGCTGGGTGCCCGGCTTCATGGGGCTGGCACTTTGGGGTAGGTGTCCCCAGGAGCCCCCTGGGCGCTTGGCTTTGGTGCTCCCCGCTGGCCTGGAACCTTCCGGGGTACCCGGGCAGCTCCATGAGCTTCTGCCTCAGAACAAGGTCCTGAACCAGCACTGGCAGGATGAGATCCTTGCCCGGCCAGATGGCTCATGGCTTTGTGTGCTTAGCTTGTCCCCATGGGAAAAAGAGATGTTTTTTTCCACTAATAAACACTTTGTCATTCACCCTCTGTGCTCTCAGGACACAGTGACAGGAACAAATCACAACAAACCCAGGTTTCTGGGGGGTCCATGGCAGCACTGGCCAGCAATGGGCCAGATCCTGCACCCTGCAGGGGTGTGGTGCAAGTGGCAGCATGTGGGACAGTTGTTGCTGGGTGACATGGCAGGGACTGGAAGGACATGGCTTGGTGGCCATGTGGGGCTGTGCCTGTGCCCAGCAGGTGCCTGCTGTGGCCCTGGCCCCCATCCCAGAGATGGAGTCTTGAGCCCTGGCAATGCCAGAGCTGCTGTCCTGAGGGGGGCCCAGCACCTGCCCTCTCCTACCCCATCTCCCCGGGGTGCTGTCACCGAGGGGCCATGCTGGGACCAGGGATGGGAAAGGGCTCAGGGGACCCAGGGTCTTATGAGAGGGGCTCATGTCAGTCCTGCTGTGGACCGGGGAAGACGCCTGTGCCTCATTAGAGGTGAACTTGGAAAATCAACAACATCTGGTGCCTGCTGGCTGGGAGGCGGCCCTGGCGGACGTGGAAAAGCTCCAGTTGTCCTCTCAGATTAAGGGATTTTGCCATTTGCTCACTGTTTTGTACATGCAAAACAGTCTGGCCCTGGCCAGGCTTGGAGGTCTCCTGGCTGCAGCAGAAGCCTGTCCAAAGGCCCAGGAGAAATCCCTGCCCAGTCCCCCTACCCAGCCCCCCAGCCCAAGGAGCTGCCTGCACTTGCTGCTCTGGCCAGCCCTGCATGGACACCCCACCCTTGGGAAGTGTCTTTTGGGGTGACTCTGGGGCAAAGTGGAACTGGTGGCTCTAGCAGCCTGGCCCCAGCACCCCACACTCTCCCCAGGCAGGTGGCTGGAGCTCACTGCAAGGTATTTATTCATTATATCACAGAGAAGAAAAATCTCATTAAATTAGTCTGGGTTTCTGCAGGGTGACCCTGGTCAGGGGCACCTGGTGCCGGTGGGTGGAGGGTGACTGGGGGCAGGGATCCAGCATCTCATCATTTCACAGTGATGGGACACAGGGTAACCCACGCTGTGCCCCGTGGGTCGGGATGGGCAGAGCTGCACTCGCCCTGCGTGGGGGAGGCCGGGCGTGCGGGAACATCTCTCCACGGCCCCTCAGACTTCCAGCTTCTTCTTCATCTCCATGCGGTAGATGATCTGGTAGCCGTCGTCCCAGGCGTAGATCTGCCTCTCGCGGGGGTTGTACTTCATGCTGGAGTGGGAGCCGTAGCGCTTGGGGAAGTAGACAAGGGAGGCGTCCTCGGGGGCCAGGGTGCCGCTGACGTCGAAGACGCACTGCACGCGGGAGCGGCTGGGCAGCCGGGTGTTGTAGACCACGTGCAGCGCCCCGCACACCACGAAGGCGGCCTCGGCGTTCTCCCGCGGGCACGGCGTGTCCCACATCTGCTCGATGTCCAGCGAGGCGGGGTCCAGCTTGGCCAGGCAAATGTTCTTCTCGTCCTCCTTGGTGGCGTAGATGGCCCAGAGCCCTTCCTCGTCCGCCGCCATCTCGATGTAGGTGAAGGGGGAGAGCCCGAAGACGGGGATCTGCTCCTCAGCCGGGAACACCGAGCTGTCCACCACCGTCTTATTGGCCAGGTTGAACTTGATCACCTGGAAGGGGCCCTGCTGGCGGATGTAGTAGAGGTGCCCGTCGTAGACGAGGTGCCCGGTGCCCACCCAGGGGTAGGGCAGCTTGATGCGGGTGGCCTTGCGGGTGGCGGAGTAGAGGGTGAACTCCCGCATGCGGGGGAAGATGTACAGCGTGTCGTTGGCGGTGCCGTCGAACACGTAGATCTTGTCCGAGCTCCCCGCGGCGTCCTTGGTCCAGAGCCCCGAGGCGCTGCCGAAACGCTTCAGGATCTTCATGGCTCTGATGCTGGCGATGGTGTCGCTGCAGTCTGCAAGGGCGAGGCAGCTGTGAAAGCCTGGAAGCCACCCGGCCCCGCAGAAGGGGCTGCTCCCACCCCACACTGGAGTCACACGGGTCTCGCCGCATCCCACGCCAAACCTCTCACAGCCTTGCCGCGAGAGGTCGCGGTGCCATCCCTGGTGGCATCAAGACGTCCCCTGGTGCACCTGTGCTACAGGCAGGAGAGGCCACCCTCCCCCCAACCCCGCTCCAAGGGCTTTGGAGAAGCCCAAAGCTCTGGCCTGGGGCTTGGATGCAGGTCCCATGGATCTGTGGGGATGCAGGATTTTGTGCCAGAGGCACCCGAGAGATGCCCTGCTATGGTATAATGCCAAGGTGCCACGGCCAGGGGACGCTCGGACCTGGGTGAGCTGGGAAGGCCCAGGGTAACCCCACACCCGAGACCATCTCCCCAGGCAGCTGCAGCAGTCCCTCACCTGTCAGCTTGGTGTATTTCTCGTTCTTTCTCTGCTTGGCTGTAGCTACCTGCTTCTCCATCAGCGTCTCGTCCACCTCCACGCAGGGTGGCGCGGGGTTCTGCGTCTCCAGGTAGTCCACCTCCCGCTCCAGCCGGTCCACGCGCACCGCGGCGCTCTCTGCCTCCGACCGCATCGCCTCTCGCT
>JANHGL010016171.1:9670-22315 GCA_024611195.1 Ceyx melanurus
AAAGAAAGAAAGAAAGAAAAAGAAATTTAAGAAAGAAAGAAAGAAAGAAAAAGAAATTTAAGAAAGAAAGAAAGAAATTTAAGAAAGAAAGAAATTTAAAAAAATTAGAAACTGAAACTTATACTTTCTCCTTTGTATAAGCTATTCATCCTACAGTCTCACCATCCCCTTGATGAGAGGGGCTCTGCCCTCTTTCATCTGTGCTGTGCTGTCTCTGGGGTTGATGGGTGCACTGTTTGGCACACGACTCCAGAGCTGTGCTCTTGAACTGGCTGATACTGGCACTTGTACAGATACTTGCTTGGCCCTGTAACTACCCTCTTCCAATACCTTATTGCTTGTCTGAGTGTTCTTCTTTTGCAGAGGAGAAAATCAAAGGAAATGAGAACTCCACTGATGCTGTCCAAGGTAGGAAAAAGAAAGAAGATGGTTCTCTTCCCCTCTTCACCATGCATGACTATCACTTCTTGCACGATGCCTTCCTCATACAGCTTATCCTGTCCTGCCACCTCCCACCATCTTGGGAGGAAAATCCTTATCTGTCAGATTGATCCTTGATACTCTTGATATCTGTGAAGCATGACAAGGCTGACAGGAGGACTACAGCCTGCTTTGAGAGGTGGAGTGTGCTTTTCATACAGAGAAAGAGTCCTCATGCCTGATCATTACAGTTGGTCTCTGAAGAATGCAGTAGCCATTAGAGACATCAGGAGATGTCACCTCATCCCTATCTATGGAACATGTAGGTTTTTTTTCAAAGCCCTCACAGGAAGTAGAGTGAAAAGTGGACCAAAAAAAATGTTTCCATCTGGCATTCAGCAGTTTGGCAGAAACTTCTCTATGCTACCCACCATTCACTGCCCTCATCTTTCTTTTGGTCTGTTTTTCTCACTTTCCACCATATGGAATTGAAATTAAAAAAAATACTCATCTCCTTACTTCAGCATCCCCCATCTTCTTGTCTTTGCTTGTCAATGTCCTGTGCCTCCCTTGATGTCCCTCCCACTGTTGCTTTTGTTGTCTTGGATTTCCCATCCCAGTGCACCCCTCTGTCTCTCCTTACCTCCCTTAATACCCGTGTGTCCCACTGTCGCTTTTGTTGGTTTTTTTTTTCTTCCCCTCTCCTCCTTGCCATGTCTCTCACACCCTCCACCTGCCATGTTTCCCTCAGGAGATCCTCTGTCAATACACCACTACTTCCATGGTTACTTGGCTGGCTTCACTATACGGCCTGGTAGCTTGGAGAGCCGGGAGGTTATTGAATGCCTGTATGCCTGCCGGGAGGGGCTTGATTACAGTGACTTCGACAGTCTGGGCAAAGGGATGAAGGTATGCCCATGTGCCCAGCTTGCATGTGTCTCCTCCACTCACCTCCCCAGCCTTGCTTCCTGGGACTTTGCTTGCTCCCCCCACCACAGACAACTCCCCGCTTCTCTCCTCTGTGTCTCTTTTAGCCCAGGCTCTTGGCATTCGCTGAGGAACGCTGAGTATTTTCTTCTCGTCCATCTCTAGGTTCATGTGAACCCTTCTCAGTCCCTGCTCACCCTGGAGGGGGATGATGTGGAGACCTTCAACCATGCAATCCAGCACGTGGCTTACATGAACTCCCTGCGCTTCGCCACCCCTGGCGTCCGGCCGCTGAGACTCACCACCTCTGTTAAGTGAGTGGACAAAGCAGCACCTCTGGCTAAGTTCAGCAAGAGGGTTGTTTCTCCTTTGACACTGTGCCTTGTGTTTTCATCCCGATGGATGGTCTAGGAATGGGGAAATGTCTTCCTGAAAAGAAATTAAAGTATCTTGTATCCTAAATTTTTCCCAGTGAGGGTGACAGAGCTCTGGAATGGGCTGCCCAGGAAGGCTGTGGAGTCTCCAGCTCTGGAGGCACTTAAGACCCACCTGGATCTGTTCCTGGGTGACTTGGTCTAGGTGCCCCTGCTCTGGCAGGGGGGTTGGACTAGATGATCTTCTAGGTCACTTCCAACCCCTGACATTCTGTGTGAATCCGTGTGCATTGATGATGCAATATTTGGTCTGGGGAGCTATGCAGGTAGCAGAGCTTTCTATCTTCACTCCTGGTGTTCCAGGCATGTGGGCTGACTTGAATTTTCTCTGTGGTGTGTGGATGTCACCTGAAACCCAATGATGTCATTCCTACCACACCTCTCTGTCTTGCACAGCAGGCTATAGGGAAGCTTTAGGAAGACTACAAGAAAAAGGATATTCCCTTCATTGTCAGCAATGGGTGGGAGGTGCTCTTTTACAGTGTTGTTGCTGGAAGCTTGGGCTGACTGATGTTCTCTGTTGCTCTCCTTCAGGTGTTTCAGTGAAGAGTCCTGTGTCTCCATTCCTGATGTGGAAGGTTATGTTGTGGTGCTACAGCCTGATGCCCCTCAGATCCTGCTGACTGGCGATGCCCACTTTGCTCATCCTGCATCAGACTTTGAGGCTCCAGATGGGGTCCCCCTGTACCCAAACCTGCAGATCACCTGCTCTATTTCTCACCAGGTGGAGGCCAAGAAGGATGAGAATTGGCATAGTACTGGTGAGTGGAGCACAGGGCAAGGTGTAAGAGACAAACTGGAAAGCCCTACAAGAGGTGCTGTTCTGCAAAGGAAGTAGAGCCCCTCATGACATCTGAAATAGCAGCAAGTTTACAAATACAGAAGCAAGGCACATTTTCTGTCAATATGTAGGCTAATCCTTTCTTATCCCTTTCTGCTCCTCCCTGTATTTTTTTCTATCTTTGCTTCACTCTCCTTTCTTTTCCCAGGCTGCTCATTAATAATCCCTTTTACACTTCACCTACATTTTCCTTTATTGAATCCAGCAGTGGATGCCCTGCCTGTCACCCTCACCACTCCTGCACTCAGTCTCCTCCTGCTTCCTTTTCTCCTGTTTTCCTTATTTCTTGCCCCCTCCCATCTCTTCCTCCATCACTTACTCCTGTGAATTCCTCAATTTCCTCACACCCTATAATATCTTGTCCCCTAGTTTCTCTCCATCATCATCAGATTCTTTCTCTGCACTCGTATCCTCTGTGTGTCCTTTTGCTTCTTTTGTATTTCTTCTGGATAATGGGATATTTTGCTCAGTTTTCTGTTTTACCAGCTTTGCCTTTGCTCATACAGCAATGAGTTTTTTGACATAGATCACGTTGGTCTCAGCCCTGCTGAAAGCAGTTAGTCATTCAGTGTGCTTGCTATTTTAGACAAGATCTCAACCATGGCAACCAGCAGTCGTGAGACCAGGGAAAGCTTTCAGAAGCACTCAGGGTCTGGGGATGTGTGATAAAGTTGTTCCTACTCTGCATATTGTCACTGTCAACAATGTCCTTAGAACCAAAATGTGCTACCAGGAAGCACCCCAGTAACAGTGTGTCATTCCAAAATAAAGTGACTTTTTAATGTGCATAGATAATGTCATTAGAACCAGGAGAACTCCTCCAACAAGTAATTAGACTGACAGTGTTTTTACTCAAGGTGCTAGCCAGGAGAAGAGAAGTCATGATGTATGATGTGAGAAAGTGGGTATTACTCTGAGTAACTGTTGCCTTCACTGATGGCCTTTCTGGGCCTGTCTTCTTTCCACTTGAATCTCAGTGACAGACACACGAATGTCAGATGAGATTGTGCACAACTTGGATGGCTGTGAGATCTCATTGGTGGGAGATGACTTGGACCCAGAGAGGGAGTATCTGATCCTGGATGGGGCACTGCTGCAGCAGCGAGGCCTGGAGCTTGTGAACACCTCTGCCTACCTCACCATCACAGGTATGGTCTCTTCTTGGCCACAGCTTTCCAGTTATGCCTCTTTCACTGCATCTTCTCTGCTGGGAGAAGCACTTACCCGTGTTAGAGATGTGCTGGTTGTGCTTGTGAGACTGTGCGATGTAACCATTTATTCAGCTCCTGGCTTTTGGAAGTCTCAGGCCTTTTCCTTGGGGAGGTGGCTCCTGGTTTCTCCTCCAGCACACAGTACCAGGGCATGGTGTCTGAGCTTGTATCACTCACTGCTCCCCACTTGCTCCTTGGGGCTTGGTATTCTTAGATTCCAGCAGCCTTTTGTGTGTTGTCACTGGGGGACAGCACATCCCACAGGTCACTGTTGTACTCTGCAGAACTCAAAAGGGCTGTTGCTCTCACTCCTTCCTTCCCTTCCACTTGTTTTAGCAATGCAAGCAGAGATTTCATCAGGTCCTTTGCAGCCAGCTCCATCTCTGCTCCCTTCCTAAAACTAATGAACACAGCATTGCCTGGGATTCCTTTAATAGCTCCCAGCTGCTGCAGCACAACGCCAGATGACTGAAGCAGGAGTTTCCTCACCCCCACCCCCATTCTCTCTCCTTGCCCCAGGTGTGGAAAGCATTGCAGTTTATGAGGAAATACTACGTCAGGTCTCCTACCACATCAACCACGGAGCTGCTCTGTATGAGAGGAAGTTCCACTTGTCCTGCACAGAGATGAATGGACGTTACTCCAGCAATGAGTTCACAGTTGAGGTACAAAACAGACACCTGCACATGGAGGTGCTTGTGCACGTACAGAGAGGACACTGGGGGTGAGAATGCACCCAATGTAGAACGTGCCATGAATGTAGGGCTGAGTCTGTCTCCCCTCTGGCCTTTCTGCAGGTGAATGTCCTCCACAACATGAACAGAGCTGCCCATCCTAACCACATTCTGGGTTCCCAGCAGTTCCTGCACCGAGGCCATCATCTACCACCAGAGCTGTCTGGGCACAGTTTGGCAAGCACCCATAACAAGCCAAGTATGTAACACGGTATTTTGGATTTATTCCCTTAGGTCTGGATGCTGATTTCCTGATGCCCTGCTAGAAGCTAGATCAGAGGATTCCTTTCAGTCTCCCTATACCCATGTTCTTATTACACTGGCCTGTCCCACTCATCATCAGCAAGGACTGCAGTCTGTGTCAAACTGTGATTCAGAGCTTGGTGCAACAATCCTCTTTCAGTGTGTAGTTTTCTTGATGTAGAAACAGGCTGAAATCTGCACCTGAGGAGGTCTAAAAAGAACAACTATAAGCTGGCACGATTTTATTCATGCACCTTGCCAAGGCACTATGTGGGCTTGGGTAATGTCATTTCAGAAAGAAGCTTCAACAGCAGGAGGGGAACAAAAGAATCAAGACTGTCACTGCTCTAAAAAAACGAGATGGGACTAGGTTCTGGTCAGCAAGGCAGAAAAAGATAGGAGAGGCAGCACCACACAGACAAGATGAGGATTCTTGCCTCTAAAACAGAGAGAGAAGCTTGAAAGATAAAACTAGAGATGAGATTTGTTGGTTTGTGGTGGCAGCCCTGTGCCACATGCATGACTGCAGTCCAATGGGCTGGTCCTAGGCTGTGACACCTCTAGTGCTGTTGGAGAGGACCCTGCATTGGTTTTGGTCCCCTGGTGTAGGAAACCTGGGAAGCACCTTTGGTGCAACGTCCTGCAGCAACTGATCCCAAGCCGGTCCAGTGCTAGAGGTGGCACTGAGCCACTCCAGGGACCATCTAGGGACAACACACACCAAAACCCAGCCTTTGCCACTGGAGGTGGCACTGAGCCACTCCAGGGACCACCTAGGGAGAACAGGCACCAAAACCCAGCCTTTGCCACTCCCTTCCCCAGCTCTGTCCTGTCTCAGCAGCAAAGCTCTCCCTGCTGCAATAGAACTACCCAGAGCAAATCCATGGAGAGGCTGGATAGATTTTGCAGGAAGAGGGTTATCTGGGGAGTCAAGGCTTGAGCTACAAGCCTGTAGAACAAAGGGGTGGGACTTGGGCTAAGGATCTTAAATGAATGTCAGGTTTTCTCCTGTGAACAAGCCAGGCTTTGACTATGACACTAAGGTCACCACAGACCTCACCTTTGCCCCATGTGCAAAGCAGTCTTCTTTAGGCTCCCTGCTTTCATTCTCTGCTACTTGCACTGAAATCACACTCTCTGAAAATCATCCTTGTGCCCTTAGAGGATCTCCCTGGCACGCATTTCTCACGCCCTAGAGGGGCATATAAATGGCTGCTGTGCAATATACTCTGATGACTTCTGCAGATAAAGGTGTGCAGAGTCTAAAGGCTGGGCCAACATCAGAGGACACCTGGACCTAGACATCCTGGAAAACCGTGTAGGCATCAAGTGTAAATACAGCAGGAAGCTGAAGGCAGGAGCTGCCTGTGTCCAGGGGAGCAAAAACCAGCATGTGTTCCTGTCTAAACCAAGAACCCAAGCTCTGCCCAGGAAGCCGTTCCTGCAGGTCAGGTTGGAAATGCATGTTTCTGTGACAGACTCTAACCACACCTTTCCTTTTTCTTTCTCCAAAGTGGTCCCCAGTGCTGCCACTGTCATCATTGTGGTGTGTGTAGGCTTCCTGGCACTCATGGTCATCCTTGGCATCCTGCGCATCCACTCCCTGCACCGGCGGGAGGTAGGCCAGGAGGTCCCTGGGGCTGCTGAAGGTGGGCACACAAGCGCTGGAGGCAAAGAGAGCAACATGTTCTGGGATGACTCGGCCCTCACCATCATAGTCAACCCCATGGAGGTGAGGAGCAGCAGGGGCTGCGGGGGCAGGTGGGTTGCCGGATCTTTCCCCTTATCCTGTGTCTCACCTCTGCAGTCCTACCAGAGCCGTCAGGAGAGGGCAGCAGAAAGCAGCAAGGGCAGGGCCAGTGAAGGTGTGGAGGATGAAGATGACAGCAGTGACTCGGAGACACCCGACTCCCCAGACAGCAGTGACAGGGGGGACCAACCAAGCATCAGCAGAAGCGAGGGCTCTCACCGCTACTAGGAGCTTTAACATGCCCCTGGATCCCCCCAAAACATGTCTGGAAGGAGGAGCTGTCTTCTAGCTTCTTTCTTCCCCCACCGTGTACACATGTGCTCCTTCTTTAGTCATCTCTGCCTCTCATGTTCATCTTCTACCATTCTCCTTGTGGACATGCCCCACACTCTTGAACCCCCCACCTGGCTCTCTAGAGCCATGTCAGGGCACTTGCCCTTGACAGTGGCACAGCTCAAACTACTATGAGGAAGATGGGGCTTGGAGGAACAGAAATTGGGAAGGAGGAGCCAGCCCTAGAGCTCAGAGTGGGGTCTCTCACAACACCTCCTCAGATATTATATATATATATATTGTATATTTTTTCAATGTTGTTGTTTGAGGTTTATTCTCGTTTCATGCAAAAAAAACCCACAACCAAACCAACAAACCCACTGCAGCTTGTGTCACTCTGTAAAACTGTTGATACTCCTAAACTAAAGGAATGAAGGTAAGGAGGGTGAGGAAACAAAGTGGATTTTAAAATAAATGGATTTAAAAGAACATGTTCAGGTCTTCTGCAGTTTATCACTACAAGCAGGCGAAGAAACAGTCAGTACAACCTCTAATGTGAGTCTGGAGACTGTCCAGAACATGTATTTACTGAAATTACTGCCATATCTCAGGGGAGGGTCACATTTTTTTAGTGTATGTGTTGGAACAAGAAGAATACATCACCTTTGACCCCGACCCTGCCTTTCTTGAGTGTCAAAATACTCTCTAAGCACGACGTAGCCTTCTCCAGGACATGGGACTAGGAAGAGGAACAGAAGGCATCCCAGCATAACTGAGTTCTTGATTCCATTAAAAATAATAGACCTCTTTCCATACACTTGAGCCAAATCCTCAGCTTTATCTTTTCACCTGATCCCCTTTCTTTACCAGTATAAAAAAAAACAAACCAAAGAAGCCCACACAAAACCAAGTGTATTGTTCACAAGCAGGGTGTTCCAGCTTGTAGTAGAACAGACCCAGTACTCCTGAGTGAAGGTGTCCTACTCTCCTGTTGGGAAGGGAGGGAAGGAAACAAACCAGATGTTGGCAAAGCATGGTTATAAACCCAGTAGCATGAGTTGCTAGGATAGTGCTTTTTCCCTTCAGCTACTGGGCCTGATTATTCAGGTCCTGGAAGACAGAGGCTGTCAGCTGCCTGACAGGTCTCAGGGCAACGGCTGCAACACACGAAGGATCCAAAGGATCTTCTGCCACAGGAGATTCAGAATCATAGGATCACTTGGTTGGAAGAGACCTTTAAGACCATTAAGTCCAACCCTTAACCCTATGCTGCCAGGGTCCCTAAACCATGTCCCCCAGTACCACATCCACATGGTTTTTAAACACTTTCACTTTGCTGGCAGCCAAGGTTGAGAAATCATCCTTAGGGGCAAGAAGGTAGTGCAGTAAGTAAGAGTGGAAGAACCCCTCTGAAGGCATTAAAGGTATGAAGGAAGGGAACATGCTGACGCTAAGGTACTTCTGCACTTTCTCCCTTGTCTCCTAGTGAGTTCCACGCCCTTGTTTCCCACCGGGAGCTCACGGTGGGGATTGTCAAAGTAGAGCCCTGAAATCTTGAAGCACTGGAATCATTCAAGTCTCCAGAAAGAAGAAAGGCTACACTGCACAAACAGCCTTCTGTTGTGAGAACGCCATGTTGTGGCACGTGATCACAAGCACCACCTCTCAGAGCACACAAGACCCCGTGTCTCTGAGGCAGCTTCGGGCAGGTGCTGCAGCAGGCTCACAAGGCAGAGGACGCCAGGTGTATGATGAGCTCATAGGTTGCCATCATGATAGCAGTGTTTGGGATCTGGCGGATCAAGTGAGCCAGGAGCCCCCTGTATAAAGCCAAGGGCCCCTCCTCGTGGGCCACGAGCTGCAGAGTCTGTACAAAGGAGCGGTACCGGGAGCCTTCTTCTCGCAGCCGCGTCCGAACCACCTCTGGAGGGACAGAAAGGGAAAGGAGGTGAGCAGGGGGATGCTCCAGGCACAGCAGGTGCCACGGGAAGGGGAGCGGGGCGAGGAGAGCTGCCCCAACTCACCGTGGGGATATGCAATGCACGAAGCACACGCTTTGGAGACGGCTGCAGCTCCCATGAGGCCCAGGACGTCAGGGCTGTTTGGTGAGAGCGTGAGAGGGGGGGAAAGGGAGAGGTGGCTGCTTCTCAGCTGCTGCTTCAGGGCCTCATAGATGACAAAATGGATGATGGTCTCTGAGATGCCAGCATAGGAGGCGGTGATGCCACGGTAGAAGCCACGGAGGCCTTCGGTGCGGTACACGTGCGTGGCACACTGCAGAGCATTGCTGGCCAGCTCCCCCTTCGCCCTGTGAGGAACAGGGAGGGTCAGGAACACGACTGTACGACTCTTCCCCAGGATGCCCCCCCCAAGACCTGTATTCCAATGTCAAGTCAGACCTCTAGGCATCCCACCCCCAAACCAGTGGCTCTGCGTTGCTGCTGCCTTACCTGGCTTCCAGCTGCATCCTGGTTTTCACCAGCCAGATAGGGTTGGTGAGTGTGGCAGAGGTAATGCCTGTGGAGAACAGAAGAGGAAGGCAGCCGTGAGCACCAGGATCATGCTGACAGTTTGAGGAGGTACTGACCTACCAGCTGTCTGAATTCTGCTTGGCAAGCTGCAGGCATTTGCAATTTGAGAGTGACCTTGAGCTCTCCTGGGAGGAGAGATATTTAGGGCAGACTATTTGATTCTTCTCCTTCTCAATTCCAGCCTTTGTGGATAATTAGCTCCTCTGCCTCCAATGTAACCCTACTACAGGCCCTGGCATTACAATGGAGCAAGAAACAATGGGCTGAACTTGCAAGAGTGGAAGATTTTATTAGAGAACTGGGATGTATCAAGGGAATTACTCTGAGTAGTCTAAAATACACTCTGCCTTCTCTCTCTCACAGCTGAATGGAGCTCATTTCCCAATAGCAGCTGAAGGGGTAAAGACTAGATGCATGACTTGGAGCCTAAGAAGAATGAAGAGTCAGAAAATGTTTTGGTTACCCAAGGAACTCACTGCTGCAGGTGTAGAGGGAGCAAACTTCAGGAGAGAGAGCAGGACTGATGGGAAGGAATTAAACCCATTTACCCTTAGACAGAAAGAACCCCTTGGCTCTTCTTGGCAGAAGAGGCTCACCTGCACAGGCTGCTGATAGCATGTGTACTTTCTTGGACTCAGGTACAAGGACAGCATTGAGCCTCTCCTTAGCACCAGAATAGGCAGCGAAATATATGGCCCTGATTGGAAAGAAATGCAGAAGTCAGAGCTCACCCACCAGGAGCAGAGACAGCACTGCTGGGGGGTCTCACTCACAGCTCAGCACAGGCTGGGCTAATGTGACATCAGATGCCATTTTTACTAGGTCCACAGCAATCACCTTATCTTACAATTATGATTATAAGGTGCAGATGTCTGTGTGAAGGGGTCCTGTGGCACAAGGAGCACAAGGCCCAGACAGCTTTCAGAATGTGGAGCAACAGCTGCCATGGAGGTCCATGGAAGAATGAGCTATCCTCAGGGAGCAATACTCACCGGGAAGGAGCAACCCCAACAAGGTTTGGACCAAGGCCTCTGAACAGGGATCTCACACCTTCCTTCTCAAGGATTGTCCTACAGTGAACAGAGAAATCAGCACAGAACTCAGCTGGTGTCTCTCATGTTCTTCCTCCTTCAGTACTCCTTGTAGCATCCTCTCCTTGCATCCCATGTTGGCTTTTTTTTCTGTGCTACTCTCATTTTCTTTCCAACCACCTCTCCTTCAGTCATTCCTTCCTATTCTTGCTCACATCATCACTCTGAGTATGATCAAACCACTAGCTGGGAAGTTTCTCACAGTCCCAAAAGCTGCCTTGCAGACTCAGAGCTCAAAGCACAGATCAGCAATGTTAAGAAGATGTACCTATGCTCTGATGGAAGTTCCTCCCACACTTGCTGTTTCCAGAGTCCCAGCTCAAGTGCTACTTCTGTCTTTCTCTTCCCACCCCCCTCCACCTGATGGCCAAATCTTCACCTCCCTTGGTGCTAACACACACAATGTCCTATCCTACTCACCTCAGCAACTTGAGCACTCCAGGAGATGGTGGGGTGGGGTTCATCAGCCTCACACTCATCCCTGGCAGCTGGATCTCCGAGAGGCACAGAGACCTCAGCGTCAGCTGGGATGACTGCAGACGTGTCTTCACCACTTCCAGGGGACAGGTCAGGATGGCTCCAGCTGTGCCACCACATCTAGGGCATAACAGCACATGTAACAATGACCTCTAGGCTGGAACAGAGCAGTGATTCTGACCCTGCTTGTCCACAGCCTCACCTCTAGGAGAGGTTAAGTCCCCCAGCCTGCGTCACACCTGACCTCCTGCTCGGGTACTCATTAACGTAGTAATGCCTTAGCTTGGGACATCTCCTGGCAACCTCACTCCTAAAAGTCAGTCAGTATTTGAGACAAACAGTCCCAAGTCCACAGAAGTTCATCAGGCAGCTCAAAGCTGCTGATCTTTGCATTCAGAGCTTCCCAGAGCAAACATTTCTGCTGTCCATCCTCACTGCAATACCTCTGCTGAGACCACCAGGCACCACGCCTCACTCCTCCCCACAGCAGCACTGGCTCAGGGGAGGGCAGAAAAAAACTCTCCCATCCCTCAGCCTGTGTCTTCAACTCCTAACCTACTCAGCCCGCCTGTGTCTTCAACTCCTAACCTACTCAGCCTGCCTGTGTCTTCAACTCCTAACCTACTCAGCCCCACATCTCCAAAGCCCTGTAAGCAAGATCTGTATTTTCTGCTGACAGGCAGGCTCACCTCCAGGCCTCATGAAAGAAGAGCCTGACCTTCAGCAGACAGCAGCTGTTTTTGGAACTCATGAACCATCACCATCAGCCAGTCTCGTCACACCACAGGGATGATGAAGGGACAAGTCTCCCCTTTTTCACTTTTGCTACCAGAGGACAAGTTCTGATCCTTTAACCAATGGCACTGCTCCTCCAGAGGATGCTCAGTACATTAAAAAGAGCATTTTGAGATTAATTTCCATGGAACAGCCATGAAAGAGGCTTTAATGAACAGACAGTTGTTCACATCTGCTAAAGCCAGAGTCACAAGACACAGAGGCTGAAAAATAAGCTCACTTTGTTCCAAAGAAAGAAAAGCTTACCAAAGACCTACAAGATATCATGGAAGAATAAAGTCCAAAAGCTGAAGATCTCAGAGCTACAAGATTATGCAGCTAATGATGCCAGCAGCTAGTTCTGCTATTCCATTTTGTCAGGCCCTTTGCAGAGCCACGCAGGGGTGATGCCTTGCAGAGCAGCCAGTCAGCAACAACTTTCCTCAGGAGACACTGTGAGCAGTGGGAGTCTGGAATTAGGTGAGACATGACCAAAGAACTTAGCTCAGGCTCAGAACAACCACAGAAAGCAATCAGTAAACATCCTGCCTCAGGCTCTCTGGAGGAACAGGCTGGTCACATAGAGACACCAGACTGAATACACAGTGATCAAATGAGGCTACGTGTTCTTCCCACGTAGGCTATTTTCATCCAGGTGCCCAACTACCCTGTTATTTACCATCATTTCTGCCTGATACAGCCTCCAGACTCACAGGGCTGTTGTTTTCTTGACCAAGTGTAGCTTCCAGCTCGGAAGAAGACTGAATACCAAACTGGGAGGAGTGGCTGACACAGCAGCAGCTGTGCTGCCATCCAGAGAGACCTGCACAGGCTGGAGAGCTGGGCAGGGGGAAATTGAATTAAATTTAACAAGAGCAAGTGTAAGGTGCTGCATCTGGGGAAGAACAACCCCATGGATCAGTACAGGCTGGGGGCTGA
>JANHGL010016179.1:0-10402 GCA_024611195.1 Ceyx melanurus
ATGGAACCATCTTGAAAACCAATTTAAAAGAATTTTGGTGTTTTTTTCTTTTTTTTCTTTTTTTCCTTTTTTTTTTTTTTTTTTTTTTTCAGAAAGCAAACTTGTTGCACTGGGATCAGAAGGTATCAAACCAAAAAAAAAAAAAAGGTTAAAAAAGCAGCTAAGCTGTGAATACCTGTAACACCCCCCACTCAGAACTCAACCAGCTTCTGACTCCTGTTTTTTTGAGTGAGGTTCAGTGGGCTGGATGTTTTTCCAGTCAGTCACAGGCCATGGTTTGCAAAGACACTGGCTCGTGGAACTGTCTCTTCTGAACTGAGTCATCTTAAGAGCTTTTCCTCTCTTTTGTCCTCTGCGCCATCTGGATGGACTTGGGTCAGTGATGGAAACGGTGCCAAACAGTAGAAGGTCAAGCATTTTTAACAGCTTTGCAGGGGAGTTTGGAAATATCTCAAAAAGATATTTTTATGCCGTGCAAGTATCTGTTATTTTCACTTGGAGTCATTGATGATGTGAGAAAGCAAAGAGCAGACACTGAAGACAGGCAGATTTTTGCACTCAGAATGATTCACTCTATTCTCTCTATTTGCTGGCTCAGATCAATTCTTGTTTCATCTGGCTGTATATTTGAATAGGACGTGGCCTAGGACATGCTTTGTGCTGATGAGGTTTGGGAATCATTTTCTCCCTGTGTCTCAAAGAAAGAGGCCAAATTCAGACCATTTTCTGCCTACTTCCCTGTCATTAGAAATTTAAACCTGTTCAACTTGGTAAGTTACCAAGAACTTGTGTTTTTTCCAAGTTTTGCTGTACATCCCTCTGCCATTTAACATCTGAACACACCACTGTGGCTTTCTCCCCCTTTAAACCAACACTACCATGTATGTAGTACAAGCAGTTGGTTAGGATAGAGTTATAAAATCATGAATTATGCTAATTAACTGTTTCACATTAACACTTCTTTGGGAGTACCCAAAACATCCTATCTCTGCATTTCCAGAAATGGGCTTATTTTATGTAAATAAATTGTCTGTTTGATGTTTATCAATTATAATTATCAATTATAACAAGTTCTAGAATTTATCTGCATATTGTGTGAAAATATTGTTCTTTCAGTTGTTTCAAACCTATTTCTTATAATTGCCTTTACTTTGGTACCATGAAAATTAGTGGATGTTTTCTTTATTAATTCTGTATCACGTATTTTGGTTTTAATATTAAGTGTTCACAGAATATCTGAAGAGCAGCAAACTATGTAACCCTACCCCCCTATTTTTTCATTTTATTTCTGAATTTTGACTAAATAAGCACAATATATATTACTTCTAAATGTATCTTCTCCTGATGAATTCTGAATACAAGATAGAGTCATTTTAATTCAAGCTATACATCTTTGATAATGTGAGCAGTACAGGTTAGGAGAAAGTACAGATATTAACTAGTGGGTTTTTGGTTGTACTGGAAATTGAATAATATTAATTCAGGAAGCCAAACTAAAATTTGTATATTTAGAATATCTTACATAGAAATTGTGAAACATATAGTTGGATAAAAGGGAAGAGAAGAGGGAGAGCAGAGTGAGAGGGAGAGAGAGAGAGGAGAGAGAGAATTAATGACCAGACTCCTTATGAAAAATTAAAAAAACCCTCTAATTCTGGAAAGAGTTGAAGTATATTGCACAAAAGCAAATAATTACTTATCTGTTGGCTATTTGATTGGAAGATAATTCCACACTGGTTAATCACAGACTTTGTAGTTGTTAATGCCTGATTTATATTGGTCTTGTGGAGTGCTGATTGATAATTTTTGTCATTTACTTGGTTGAAGCAATCAGCATACATTGCTACTGTATAAAAAGGCTACCACTTTTCTTTTTAAAATGCATTTTTGGTTTGCATTTGAAATGGTACAAGAGTTTTGTGGTAGTTTCACTATTTCTCTGTGAGGAATTGTGACAAAACTGAAGTCAGATCTGGGTTTATATCTGGTCAGGAAATAAATCAGGAACAATCCCTTGCTAGACTATCCCCAACCTGTAGCTAGGTATTTGTTATGACACTAACTTCAATTCTTTTTCATTTCCTGGAGCTTCAGCATTAACCTCACACTAACCCTTACAGGTCTCTGCTGGTCTGCCCCAGGGAGACCAGTATACTTGCCCTGCTGAGCAGATGATGAACACCTCTGAGATGAAACATCAATGACCTGGAGGAAGGGCCAGAGGGCACCCTCAGCCAGTTTGGTGATGATGCTAAACTGGGAGGGGTGGCTGACACAGCAGAGCTGAGCTGCCAGCCAGAGAGACCTGGACAGGCTGGAGAATCACTGAGTCACACAGCAATCCTGGTTGGAAAGAACCTCTCGGATCACATCTACAACAACAAAAACCACCTAAATACCCAATCACTAGCAAAACCAAACCAAACCAAACACCAGCAAAAACACACAAGCCCCCTCCACGAGCCTCCCCTAGAGCAAGTCTTCAAACTACTGCTTCTGTGGCAAGCCCTTATAAGCTTGTGCCATTGTTTTGCAATAAATCATTCAGATCCTGTGGTAAATAACCCAGGCCCATGGCAGCAGGCCGTGCAGGCACAGCAGTGGCACTCACACACACATGCACTGGTCTCATAGAAACCACTGTTATTTAATGGCGTATTATTGTAGCTAATCTCCTCAAAGTGAATTGACATTAAAAATGCATCAAGTACAGTACAGAACAGCAATAAAATGAGGACTCCATAAAGAACAATAACAAGCCTTCATAAATAAAAGTGCTGCTTTGAATAACTAAACATCAATTCCATCGTATTTTCTCCCATTAGCTGTATGTAGATATGTGTATACTTATATAATCAGACAATCATCCATTTGCCCTGCTCGCACTGTTCTGGGAGCACAGTTTTCTGTGCATGTTCTGTGCATTATTGGTATTTTTCCTGTATTTTACTAAGAACTGGGCTAAGAAGCAATTCAATTAGCAGCAGAAGAGCTCGTGTGAGGAAGAACCTGAATGCTGCAGTGTGATGGTGTTGCTGTTATGCTTGTCATGCTCCTAGGGAGACACTGGATCATGAATTTCCAGAGCAGCCAGCACATGCCACATAGTGAATAAACATTAGCTTATTTTTGTTTTGTTGGGGTTGGTTTTTTTCCTTTCCAATTCACAAATGTTACGTTGCGCTTTGCTGAAAAAGCTCATAATAGAAACGTGTTCTACTGCTGTTGAAATTACATCTCTCAAACCGACTATATTAAGCCCTTTGCTGGAGAAGAGTTGTACAAATGCAACGTGATTAAAGTCACGATAAACAAGAGAGCTCGAGGAAACGTATGCAGCATTTATGTGTAAGAATTAAACAAGATGCACACGATAGAAATAAATATATTTTCCTTTACACCATTGTTTCTTGGCTACTTGCTTGCTTCCTTGGCTCTAGGGATAGAGCTTTTTCCTTGTTCTTTCTCATCATGATTGATCCTCAATCCTGGGATCCTGGGATCCCTCTCCTGGCAGCTGAGCTCCCTCCCTTACCCTGGAGGAGAGGGGATGAAGTTGCATGGGTGTTCACACTCGCGTGCACGGTTAATTCCCATCCCACTGTTGCTGCTGCAGGCAACCCCCCCTCCAGTTGTTTTGTTCAGACACCCCACTGCCCCAGGGAGTGCTGGCCTCGGAGAGACTTTGGAATATATTTCTGGTTAGGACGGGTAGATGAGCTCACTTAGTGTGCTTTTTCTGCTTCAGAATGGGGAGCTAGGGGGTGAAGAGATAATTTTAGAGAAGTGGAGGTTGTTACCTTGATTGATTGGTAACATGCCTTTGGCTCCCAGAGATAGGGAAAAACTCCTGGTCCGTGCATGAGGTTCAATTCACAGAATAAATTAAGAGGTGAGGAAAATAACATGTGTTTGTGTTGTATATTATACTTTAAAATGTAGGGCAGGCTCATTTGCTCTCAAATGCGTTTAGAATCAGCAACTTCATCTGTAACGTATTACTCTTGTAGGTTGAGAAATGTACTGAGCAGACACAGAATAGCAGCATAAGAACCATCTAAAACCATATTTCTGTGACACCTTTACAGCACTTGGGCTCAGAGACAGTATAGTAATTAAAAGACATGCAAAAATGTAAATTGAAAATTAATTTCTAAACAAGCTTTTGTATTTTTCCAGTGTGTTTTAAGTTGATTTTTCTACATCGAATTTGTTACTAATAATCAGATTGTGTAAAATCCTCTCTAAGGGCATTGCCTGGATACCAAGGACCATATGATCTTCACTTGTTTTGACATTCTTCAGTTTAGCTGCTCCTGAGGGACGGTGACCACTTAGAAATTGGTGCCAATGAGGTGAAAAATAAACCATTTGCACTCTGAGAATGTTCTGTCCTTGCAGCAAAGTATGTCCATTACCAGGTAACGTTTGAAAGCCATCAAAGTGTGGCTCATTGTGGATAGTTCTGACTAGAATATGAGCAGGCAATAACCACAGATCTTCCTGGGCTCTAGCAAACAGCTTAATTGTAAGGCAAATGACAGAAAGCTGCATTAGATTGGATAGATGCACATGTTATAAGAATCCTGAACTGAAGGATTCTCCTCAGCATCTATTACACATGAATGAAGCACTCTGTTCCACCATCAACTAATCCGTTTGGAGTTTGATACAAGAGTAAAAATCAGGAGTGCAGGGAGCCCAGGAGTGTACTGTCGTCCTAAACAAAATCCTTGAGTCAAAATTAAAGTGTGTAAATCATTTCTATGGAAGTTTTGCTAAGACTTTACATAGCCCTTTTTGTTTCTTGGTTGGTTAAGCAAGAAGGAAAGAAGCTTCCTTGTTTCTTCTGTATTTCTAGAGTAATGTACAAGATCTACAGGGTTGCTTCAGGGTTTGATAATGGCTTGAGGTGTTTTGACCTGCCCAGACCTTAGACCACATGCCCATGCTGCAGATTTGCTGTTGTTTATCGTTAGCAGGCAACAGAGCACCCAGAAGAGTAATTAAGGTGTGCTGCAGAGCAGCTCAAGGAATGCTCTCTGCTGCCTCAGGAAATTCACTCACCTCCCTGCAAGAGAGACCAGTTTTTACAACTTCCTATGGGCATGAGCAATAATTAACTGTCAGGTGGCTTCAGCCTAGTGAACTCCTGCATCCTGCCCATTGACAGGAGTAGCCTGTCACAGATCAGGCATTGCACTGAGTGCCAAACAGCCCTGGGACTGGCATCACCCCTTTGGATACCTGCCACGGAGCACAGCTCTGCCACTGCCACCCTACAGCTCGGACAGGTAGCCAGAAATGCCCACTGCTAACACAGGTACCTATGCAGACTGATGGCAAACAATGAATTCATGCACTGACTATTTTGGTATTTCTGGAGAGACACTAAACCAAAACACTCTGGGACAAATATTTTGCAGTAAATATGAGCTAGGCATGAATTAAGAAAGTACTGTCATGACTTCTGATTCTCTCCTCTGTAAGAATGTGTAGACTTACCATGCTGGGTAATGCACCAGAAGTGCCTCGACTGTTTTCAGGAGCTGGTACCTGCCTCACTCCCCCTCAAGCTCATTTAGGCTGTCACTGAGCTAGCAGAAGCATTTGTATAGCCATGGAACTGATCATGGAATGTTTTAGGTGGGAAGGGACTCCAAAGGTCACCTAGTCCACATCCCCTGAAATAAGCAGGGCCATCTCTATCTGGGTCAGGCTGCTCAGAGTAGAAACCTTTCTTTTTAAAAATATTTTTTCAACAACAAGTATTCCCTATCTGCTTCACACCATCACTCTTAAAGGTATGACGTGGGTGGAAAGGAGTGACCAAGGGCTTTTGCCACCCTAGTGAGATACAAATCAAACATCCAGGCACCTTTGTACAGTCCTCCACAATCATGCCATGGTTCAGAATGCATTAAAAGAGTCCAGTGTGACACATAGTAGAATCACAGAATCATTCAGGTTGGAAAAGCCCCTTGGGATCATCCAGTCCAACCATTAACCCTACTCTACAGAGTTCACCCCTAAACCATGGCCCTCAAAACCACATCTGAACACCCCCAGGGCTGGGGACTCAACCCCCTCCCTGGGCAGCCTGTGCCAGGCTCTGGCTGCTCTGCCAGTGAAAATGTTTCCCTGCTGCCCAGGCTGCCCCTCCTCTGGAGCAGCTGGATCCAGCCCCTCTGCTTCTGTCACTAGTGCCCTGTGAGCAGAGCCCAACACCAGCCTCTCTACACTGTCCTTTCAGGGGCTGGAGAGAGTGATGAGTCTCCCCTCAGCCTCCTCTTCCTCACACTAAACACTCCCAGCTCCTTCAATGGCTCCTCAGCAGATTTGTTCCCCAGGCCCTTCCTCAGCTCCGTTGCCTCCTCTGCCCTGGCTGCAGCACTCATTTCTGATTTTGGTGAGGCACCAATGCCAGGTGAGTTTCCAGAGCCCCCTGACACTGAGAGCCTTGTGGCAGAGTTCAGAGGCTTTGGTCCCAGCCCAGCAGCTGGCTGGCCCTGTTTCCCAGAGTAGAGTGCTGGGGCTGAGGGAGAAGCCCAGCCCAGAGGAAGGCAGCCATGCCCAGAACACTGCAAGTGAGCACCCCGAGGTGTCCGAGGAACCAATACCCTGAGGAAAGAGCAGGTCTGCAGCGAATGGCCCTGGCTGTTGCCAGAACAGTGATTAATTGGTTTGCTGCATGAAACTCCAACAATGAGGGCAAGAGACTGAGCCTTTTTTCCATAGGAACTATTCTAATGACAATCCTTCATGACATGGGTGGATAGAACAGGAGCTGGGAACACAGGAACCTTTTTAAACAATTCAGACACGAGATGACTGATTTTTTCCTGACGCCGTTTTGGGAACATAAACCAAGAGTCATTTTTTTCTGACATACTGCCAAGCCAACTGCAGCCTAAGGAAAGTTTTGAAGAAGTAAGGATTTCTTTTCCATGCTCTTCATTATATAACTTGCTTTTAGGTAAGTATCACTGAACGCCGTACAGCAAGAGAGCCAATTACAAGTTAAGGAGAAAAGCAAGATTTTAATGGAGAGAGTTTAAGAGAAAAGGTGATTTATTGTCTTGGAGTGAATAAAGAAAAAAGGAGTTCCAGATAAATAGGGAGAAAAAAAAAATACCAACCGCAAATTAAAAAGTGACTTCTGACCTCAGACTGAAGGAAAGGGACAGAAAGAGACTGGAGGAAAGATCTGGACTGGATAGGCTCTACTGTCTGCTGCTTTTTATTTTAACTATGGCCAAAAAATCTTAGTCCTCATTAGAGATAAGAAAAGATCTATTATTCCGCAGCAGCTATGTTTCCTAAAGGCAGCAAGTTGCGGAGGGAACTTAAATCAACAGTTTCATTATTTCCCATGTTCTACAATGGGTGAGCTACTGTGTCTTTTCATCTCTTTGATTGCAAGACTGTGTCTGAGTGGCACTGCCCTTTCTTCTAACACTGACACGTTTAAAGAGACTATCCTGGGCTTTGATAGAACGCTGGGAAACTGTTTGCACCCAGACCTCTCTTCAGAGGATGAAAAAAGACGTTGTAAAGCACTGAATATCAAGTTCTCCTTTGGAGCTCTTCCATTTGAAGTTGTCGTGGACATCAAAGATGTTGATGAATGGGTTCTTCAAACATCTTTTCCTTCCACGGGATGCCATTGATGTGGGATGCAGGAATATGCACAAGAGATGGTATTTTTTCAGACAGCTCGTTTATCTAGCGTGGTCACCGACCCGTGATGAAAGGAAAGGAAAGTCAGGCTCCTTTGGGGATTCAGGGTCACAGAATCAGCCCAAAGTAGCGACCTCCAGCAGGGTCTGTGTTGAGTCACTTGTTTGGAAAGGTATTTACAAGAATATTGACATCACAGCCAGGGAATGTCAGCACTGCCTCGTGTTTCGGAGCTGCAGCTTTATCCTGGAAACTCTTTAGGGATGAGATCTGCAGAGCCTCGGAAAATTCTCTCTACGTATCCTCTCTTTATAAAAAAAAAAGATAGAAATCATATTTGACAGTTTCTAAGATCTCTACCTCCCAGTTGTGACCCCCTCAGTACTGGGGAGCTCCCAGTATATTGTCCCTTCTTGTTAACATTCAGAGTCAGTTAAATTTTCACTTGTGGACTATTCTTTTAGACAATGCCAGGAGAGGGACTGATGTTGTGATAATTGCCCATGTTTCTGAAAGATGTATTCTTTCCTATCAAGCTATCAGTGCTTCTCTCCATAAGCCTTATCTCTGTCAAAAATGTATAAAAAGCAGGGAGAAAAAAAAAAGAATAATTTTTTTCTTTTTATTTTTAAAGGGAAAGAAGGAAAGGAAATCTGTTGTTCCAAAAAAGCTCTATAACTTACTTTTGTTTACTTAGTAGCTTCTTTAGCCAATAAAGCACTGGGGACTATGAAAAAGAGAAGAAAAAATCATTCTGGAAAACAAAATGTAAGAAAGGGTGATAAAATACAACAAGAAGTACTCTGAGTGAAACATCATGGTTTGAAAGAGGTGCTGCTGCAAAGAACTACTTACAGACAGATATTTTGCACCTTTGAGGTGCACTGTATGTTTTGTTTGCAGTGTGCATTTGCACACTAGTCAAAGGAAAAAGAATAGATCTATAGAATAAGGATGAAAAAGGCTCTGAGAGTAGGTAAAACTCTAAGGGGCCACCAGCACTGAAACTTGGGGATACAAAAATGTGCTGAGCACGGCCAGAGTCCAGCAAAGCAAATGAGGTTTTGTGTAGCATTTCCACCAGACTGAGGGCTGCAAACCCTACGTAACCAGCACAACAATCCCATCCTACATTTCACAGCAGATCACTGACTGTAATCAGTCACAAACAGTTAGGGCATTCAGCAGGGTCTTGCTGTGAGATGAGATTCCTCCTTCTGTTGCCAAGACAACTCAAGAGATGCTAATGGTGTACGTTTATTTGGCAGCCCTGCTCCGTGCCACGCTGGGGATATTAATAGGGGGCCTCGGGGCGTTCATCAAACATTTAACATTTTTAGTTTTGCCAGTTTTTTTGTATACACATAGGTATAAAATGAACGCCGCTGTCTGTGGGAAATTAATAGTACTGTAAAAGAAAGAAAACTATGCTAATAGAAAGAAACGTATAGATCAAGTGAAGGATGGAGGCTGGACCAGAACCTCCCAGAAAGGCAAGAAAATACTTTGCTTTCCTGGTTTTTCCTTGTGTGGACTCTCAAGTGCTGGGACACTGACTTTTCAAGCACAGAAGAGGTAAATCATGCTGTGGAAGGAAAGAGCACATCCTGCAAGGGCTGATAATGCCAGAGCACTGGAGTGCAAGATGAAACACATTGCATGGTCTTAACATTAAATCAAATGTAACACCCCTTTTTTTTTAGTGTGGAAGGCAACTGAAATCAAAAGCTTGTGTGGAAACCAGTTCAGTCATCACTGTTTTCACAAATCTTTTGCTTAGTTAACAGTAAT
This sequence comes from Ceyx melanurus, assembly GCA_024611195.1. Lineage (NCBI taxonomy): Eukaryota > Metazoa > Chordata > Aves > Coraciiformes > Alcedinidae > Ceyx > Ceyx melanurus. The sequence continues at coordinate 9,472 of JANHGL010016179.1, forward strand.
TCTTTTTATAAATTCAGTTTAAAGGAGTTTGCACATTTCCATATGGTGTGGGACCTATACCCTGCTTCCTTGTAACGTGCCCTACAAAACAGACTCTGAGTTTTGCTGATTGTTTTCTTTGGCCCGTGGAGTAATCACACTGATAAAAATCTACCTTGGACCAAGAAATTGACAAACAAATTCTCTATCCCAGTCCTTTGGGGTCTGGATGAAACTGGTGGTACTGGTGAAACTGACAGTGCACCAAAAATGAGGCTTTTTCCACCCTTTTCCCAGCAGCACTCGAGTCATGAGCAACAGGTACCAAACACCTTGCAGTCTGAATGATTCTCTTTAATTCATAAAAAAGGTAAGTAAACAAGGGATTCTTACAGATTTACCACTGGAAGCAGATAAGGAAAGGCACAGAGGAGGTATTTATAACCATAAAGTAATGGATAACATATTTCTCAGCTGAGCAAATTGGTATTTTTTTGTTGCCTTGCCCTTGAACTAAAGTAACTGCTGAAGAAGCCTGGAATGGCCAATTAAAATGCTCCATTTTTAGTAGTCCCTTCTTTCTGTTCAGTACTGCTTTTATAATTCATTTTTCCTTATACCCCAGTGGTTCTCTAGCAGAACTTTCTAAGGATGGAAGATTAATACATTACTAGATTAATATATCATTTTAATGTAATTTCTTGTACATACATGCTCACAAGCACTAGCAAGCAGCAAAACTAAACTGGTGATAAGTTCTTTAGAATCTCCTCAGAGAACAGAGGTCAGGCTGTAAACTGCATTTCTAATGGACTTATTGCTACAACAGGCAGGAGTTCCAGGTTCCTATTCATCAGCACTCCCAGTCCCCACTAACAGTGCCAGGAAAGCTCTGCTGGTAGGAATGCTGCCTTATTGGTTGGTAAAAAAATAAGGAAAAATCATGGATAAC
>JANHGL010016179.1:10502-66983 GCA_024611195.1 Ceyx melanurus
GAAAATAAAATCAAAAAAATAAAAATAAAAGAAAAACAGACAAGGAAAAGTGAAAAAGGCAAGTTTAGAAAGGGAAATGGTGCATTAATGGTGCATCAGACCTGCAGCATGCTGGTGCCTCCCCAGCACTGCCTGCTCCAGCTGGGGCAAAGAGCTCAGGCAAGGTGGGGGCACGGAGCACTGTGCCAATGAAGTGCTGCAGTGGTTGCCTTGGCCATTTGTGTGTTGTGTAGACCCTGCTTGTTTCTTTGGTAACTGGGAAAAAGGAGAATCCCCTCGTTGCAGTCAGCTGTGTGAACTGGAAGGCATTGTGCAAGCACATTATTCCCCCAGACATCTTTTCAGAGTAACAATCCGAGGGGATATTGACTGTATATGAATTGATGGAAAGAAAAAAGGCCAGTTTTGACCCGCTCCTTGAACTTTGACAATTCAAGTTGTGATCAATAATGTATTAATTTAGCTCCCTGAGCAGAACCTTTTCTTCCCTCCCACACTTTCTGTCTTTCTGCCTTTTTTTTTGGGTTTCCTGTCTCTCAGCATCTCAAAGGGTTCCCATCATGGTCCTGTGCAGTGCAATTGTGAAAGGTTGCTGAATTGGAACTTTTATATCAAATCTGTTATTGTGCTGCTGTGAAAAGACTTCTTGGTTATTGCAAGAATTGTGAGTGAACTTTGGAGCACTCACCCTCTGATTATCAAACTAACAGCAAACACTCTCTTTTCAGGTGTTGCTGTCTCCCTCAGCTGACATCTCTCATGTCCCAGTCAAGCTGCAAGATTCTCAGCTCCAGGTGCCCTCTCTGAAATGCTCTGCTAGATATTTTTGGATTCTTTCTTCATGGAAAAGACCATTTCTAGCAAATAAAATGGCAGGGATTTTGCCAGACACCATTTTACATGTAACCGTGTACTTAGTTATTATGGAAAATAACATCTAAAAATATTTGTCGATTGTTTTCCTGCAAGACAGAGAAATCTGACAGCAGATCTATTTCATTGTGATTTAAAAACCCCTGCATCCTGTATGTCATAAACCCCCTGTGTGACCACGTACAAGTCGTTTTGGTTGCCAAAGAAGAAAGCCCTGGAGAACGTGTTTAGTATTAAAAATATGTCTAAAAAATATTTGTATTTAGCACATGTTAAACCCCTTGAATAAACAATTTTTATTGAAAATACCAAATATTATATTTTTTATCTAAATACCAAATATTATATTGTTCTATAAGGAGATGTCACCTAATGTGAGGCAGCCTGGTGCCACTGTAATACCAGGAATAAACAGCAATGGCTCACCATGCAATCCAATGGCTTTTAAAATTCTTTTTAATCTGTGTTATATCCTTGTAAATACAGCTACAGGTGTAGCTGAGTGTGAAGCTCGTGGATCTACCCACACCACACAGTCAGACTAGGAATGGATTTATGTACAAACAGCCACGTGAATTCATCCTGACCTGGCAATTGTTTTGTTTTGATCCTATTTATTTAAACTGGCTTCCAATCTTTAAGTGCAAGAACGAGGCACAGGGAGGGCAGGGAGATGTCTGAAGTATTTTGGTGTTCTGTTTCTGTCAGAAATTAATTCCTGAAGTAGATTTTTTGGAACATTACACCGACCACATGCTGCAAGTGGCATTTTCCAGTGAGCACTGTACTCTGGGAGGAGGTGAAAGCAATTAGTGCAGTTTAAATCCACAGCCAGGCACTCAGACAAGATAGGGCTTGGCATGTTCCAGTGCTGTTGGGAATTCACAGAGGGAGCTGTGTCCAAGCTTATTTGCTTGGTGAAGCTGAGGATGGGTCTAAACTTATCTATTGACACGACTTTAGAGCCCTGATTTCATATCTGCAATTCCCCCTTGAAAAAGAAGACACTGCTATTTGACTTGGACATCAAAGATTAAAATCGAAGGAACTGAAAAAGGAGCTGGATGCAAAAGGGAGATCTTAATAACAGAATAATTTCTGCTGGGCCTGGACTGCTGATGAAGGCAGCAGGGGAGAGAATCAGAGGTCCTGTCATCAAACACCTCTCCTAACACTGGCTGTCCTCATCCTGGGCACATCCAAGTTGTGAAAGAAATTGAGAATATTAGAAAAGCACTGAAAACTAATATCATTCAATTATATCTTATTTCTAATTGATGTAAATCTACGTCTTGTCAAGGTGGGAAGAGGAGGAACAGCCATAGCAAAAAATCAATGAAAGCAGTCACAGAACGTTAGGGCTTGGAAGGGACCAACACCTCCAGACAGAATCCTGAAAATGGAGTTATTTTTGATTTTATATTTTTATTTATTTTTATTTTATTTTTATTTATTTTTTTTTAGCTGTTTGCAGTTGTGGAGAAGACATGAATATGCTAGTGGCAAGCAATGAAGACTGAGCTTTGAGACAGCTTACATATTCCCACTGACAAAACAATTAGATAAGAAGATAACCAGCTATTCTTTGGAGTTTGATTCTATTTCAGGGTTTTTTTTTTACCCTCTCTATCAATAACTATCACTTCTCATGTTAGCATTGTATATTAAATCTTACTGTAATTGTATTCTAGTGATTAGTCCGATTATTTCATTTACTTTAGTTACTACATCTGCTTTGCTTTTGTAAAGAGTTTAGTTTGGTTTTCCATATTGAATTGTTACCATTCTTAAGAGATCTTGAAAGCTTTTCAGTTTTGTTCAACAGAAATGCTACTGTTTTTTTCAAATTACCTTATAAAAAAAAAATACTCAGGAGGCTGGATTTGCTTTTCCAAGTACATTATTATCAGACATAATAAATCATAATTAGAATTTTAGTCTAATATATTATTAAAGTAATGCTGCTTTACTCTTCTGGCAAATGCCATTGCTGTTGTCTTAGGTTTTCAATGATCAGCATCTCAATTTAATGGGCTCCTCATAAACCAATTAGGAATTCAAAATTTATTTTTCATCTACATTTCCTAGGTAATTTTAAGCTTCTGGTTCTGTGAAGTCAAAGCCTTTTTCCATTCCAAAAAGATTTAAATTGAACAAGACTAATTTTTGTACAAATTCGTCCCCGATTTATTTGTTTATTTTTAAACCCACTCATGAAGAAGACAGATCTAAATTTACCAGGAAATGTCATTGCTTTTACACACACAAATTTTCAGTTTTTGGAAGCTGGGAGTCCAATCACCAAGATTTACAGTGGACTGTGGTAAAAAGAGAGAAAACTTGTATTTGTCTGAGGTGTCGACACGTTTCAGGGAGGAGCAGCTTCCCAGTGACCCACAAGGAAACACTGAAAAACTGGGTTGGAGTCACTTCCCTGGTAGGGAAAATTCCATGAATATTCTGGATTTTCTGCCATGTGAGTGAATTCCCTCCCTGAGGGGAGGCTCAGGGCCTTGGGAAGTGCAGGGCTCTGCATGGGGCTGGCTCTGTATCCAGAACCAGCATCCATTTGCTCTTGCCTGCTATTCAGAAACATAATTATTTAGACAAAATAGGTTTTTTTTCTGTTGTTTTTTTTTCCCTGTGAAGTCTTTAAGGATTCCTTCCACCATATGTAGTGACACTGACAGCTATTGGCCTAGAGAGGTTAATCTCTTCAAATGAAACGTAAGGCCAGAGTTTTCTTGTTAACTGTAAAATATGATTCCCACAGGTTTGCCTATTTTCAGTCTTAAATACCAGCTTTTCACTTAATTGCTCCAATATACTGAAAACACCTTCTCTGGAGCAAAGTTGTGCACATCTCTTGTTTCATTGCATATGCTGATTTATTGTTCTCCACCTCACTTCTTCAGAGCTGATAATGCTTCAAGAAAATTCCTCTAGAAGATTTTCCAATGCAAAGTCCAGAGTGGTTTTGTACATTTCTTAGGATTATCTCCTATGGCTTTTGTTTAATGATCTCACCCATTTCCCATTCCTAAATAATACTAAACCCCATGCTGGGATTCCTTTGCTTATTTAATTATACATCAAGTTTTGAGGAATTATGCTTAGATTTTGATGGGGAGATCATTATTTACAATGCCTTTTGTTTCTTCTTTTGAGCTTGGCTGGAGGACAAGATGTGAACACACCACAAATCAAAACAATTAAATAGTGATCATGTGTAAAAGAAAGTCGGGCAGGATGAAATAAACTGATGTGACTGCAGTTACCCAGTGGGTATCCCTGCATTTAAACTCTAGGGAGACAACTAAAATGCGATCCAGAAGAGAACATTTCCATTTTAAATTGCTGGTGCTCACATTCCCCTCCCTATTTCTTAGAACAATAATATTGTGTTTATAACACCTTCCTTTCTGTATGCACATACTTCCTTTTGCACAGAGGGAAAAGGTTTCTAAACAATGACCCTCCCCTGAAGTGGATCAGGAAGAACATTGCAGTGACATCTTTTTTTTCCACAACCAAGCTGGCACCAAAGCCCTCACCCTCTTTTGCCCAGGTCACTATGTCACCCAATTCTAGAATTAAAACAGTTTTTATGCAAGAGTTACCTTCTAAAAAATGAGAAATCCTTTAAAATGTTATATATTTACTGATGGGAACTTAAGGACATAAGTCAATGATGAAATCACAGTTAAATCTGCTTATATGATTTTTGGGGCAATGTAATTGTAGTATTGAATAGGCTTTCATTTGCATACTACTAAACCCATAACAGAAAAACAAACCAACCAACCAGCCAAACAAAAATTTAGTGAAAACATCTGTGGAAGGCTGCAAAATGATTTTAGAAAGGTTTATAAATGTTTTATTAGGGTTCTGACCATTTTGTTTTAATGTACTATTGGCCAACCCATTTTCTACCAAAAAGAAAAGCCACACAGGCTCGATTGGGGGGATTTTTTGTTAGTTCAAGAGATATGCAGCACATATATTTTAGGCATTTAATAGCAATAAAATAAGAGGTAATTGGGTGATTAGCTAGCTCCTCAAACAGAAGAGAGGCTCACCTGAACTTTATTCCTGGTAAAAATCTTGGTAAATGTGATCAATCTCCAATAGCAAGAATATTCCATTTTTTTTGTGATTAGCTTAGTTCTGAACCAAGTGGGAAAGGATGCTCTAGGAAAGCAGGAGCATATAATTAAGTTGCACAGATTTAACATATTAATTATGAGCTAATCATAATGGTGTAGCCATCCTGTAGCTAGAGGTGTTAGAAAATACATTGTTATTGTTATTACTGCTACCACAAAAATGAGAACTATTCTCTATCTGCTGTTGTAATGTCCTGACTTTTCTACTGCATTTGTTTCATTCTCAAAACAGGGCTAGGCTTTCACATATAAAAATACATCACTTTTTCACACTGACCCCTTTTAGTGATTTTTAAGTGGAAAGAGTGAGGAGTTTTCAACAATATTCATAGTGTTGATTTCTTTTTATGTCAAGATCTGATCTCAGTTGTTGTCATATTTTTAGCAACTCTATTGAAGGAAACAAATGTTTTTCACTTTTAGGCTTGTATTTGTTAATATTAAAGTTGACGAAGTATGTGTTTCTGGGATGCTGAAAAAATTCTATCACTTGCCTACAAGGAAGTGGAAGATTTGACTCACAGATACATCACCAATACACCAGGGAGCCTCCTAGATTTAGAAGAAGCTGGTGAAAATACTTTTAAGCACTCTCCTCTGTAGAATAATTTCTAATCAAGTATCTATGTTGTCAGCATAAATTTCTCCTGACCTTTGCCTCTCATATATATGTAAATTAATAATTTAATGTTTACTGATATTAGCACTGATGGTGTCACTGCAAGGAGTGTAACTATTACCCCACCTGCAATTAGGGAATAAACCAAGGTCCTCCAAGGTCACTGCCAAATTCTGTTCTGTGATTTCAAGGAGCTTTGAAGAGGTCTGTCCCTCAGGGGGTTAATGATTAACTCTTGAGAAGCAGGGCTGTATGAAAGATGGCCAGATGAAGCATCCAGAGAAGCACTCATGATTAGGACTCCTTTTTTCAACCCTCTTGAGGGCACGACTGGAACTGTGAAGCTCCCCAGCCTCTGCAAGGTAAGAAGCAGTGACACTAAATTTCACTGTGTACATATTCATCTACAATGCCAAGCTGATAATGACACACTTTTTCCCAACTGATTAGTCATGATAAAAAAAGCCAGAGGGAAAAATGTATAGTCATAAAGATGAACTTTGCAATTGTCTTTCTTCTGCAGCTTCAAAGGGGATTATTCTTGAGCTATTCCAAATGAGGCAGCAGCATTAAAGCTGAGGGCCCCCCACACACTGAGGCAGCACATGGACATTCCCCTTACACAAGCATAAGCTTTATCCTGAATTTTATCATCCTGAATTTTGATTACAATTTTTATTAGGCATTAATATTTATTATCCTGAATTTTGATTACAAAAGATTTCACCATAAACTGGTCTTTCTACCTGTGTCCAAGCTGACACACACTGAGGTCTCTGGATTTACTGCTGCCCCTGTGCAAGAACGTCTGAGCTGTTCAAGAAACTGGAGCTTCTGTTTGCAAACCTTACGAGCTGGCATCAAACATTAAGTTCATTTTCAGACCTTATATTTATTATACATGAGAGGAGATAATAAGGTGTTATTAATACATAATAAGTATCATATTTTATCAGGGTAATGAAGATGCAGTCTCTGAATTCAAACCCATTTCATCATTCCCCTGTTTTAGGCAGCCATTTTTCTCCAAACATTATTAACAGTTCAGAAGAAACGGAACCAATACTTGTGGAATATTTTGGGTTGTGGAGATTATAACGTTGCCAATCTTGGCAGTGAGTTTCATTAGTGCTTTCTAACTGAACTCCTGGAGATCAATGACTGTATCACACACACATACAGAATTTTTTTCCTTTACCAGGAGGATATTATTGCAAAAAAGAAGAGTGGCTATGGGCTCATACCTGCAGCCTGGGAAGAGGTGACTTCAGGGCTTCCCTGTCTTTAGGTCAGACATGCACTTTCTGTGCTGGAGAATGGCAGTGCTGGGGATGGGCTGGAATACTCTGTTTCCTCACTCCTTGTTCCCCCAGTAGATTTTTCAATATTTTATTTCATTAACCTTTAATTAAGTTTTTAAGGCTGTAACTCATTGGAGAAACTCCAGATTCCAATAGCAGGTAAATATTAATATTATTCGTCATTGTCATTCAAACCCAATATTTTCTCTTACTCCTGTTGTGTGTTCATATCAAGAAAGCATTATTATATATAATTAATGAACGAGTTTGCCTGTGGTATTTGAAGCTAAATATTGAGAGGAGGATTTATCAAGTCTGGTATATTGAAAAGCTGCTGGAAAGGGAGGTGTTTCTTGAAGTAAGAGCAAGAACAGAAACGTGCAGTGTGCTAGAGCTGTTAATAATAATTGTTATGACTCTACATTGACACGTCTCACAATTATAAAATCAATTAGAACCCCTTGACAGCTGTGAAGAGCAGCAAAGTCTCAGGCTACAGAGCATCTTTATCTTGAAAAATTTCAGCTGTATAGTAGGGGTAACAGGCTACAAAAATGCCTCTTGGGAGCAAAGAGCAGTGGAAAATGTTGCCAGTGGATAAACCTTTTGCTAAGGTGCCCTCTTCTCAGCTTGTGAATGAAAAATCAGTGTTGAAGAAGGGAATTTATTTGACAAATGCAATGGTGTTTTTACATATAGTGAGTTCCTTGCATTTGCACCTTACCTGGAGAACAGCTGAAGCATTCCCAGTGCCACAAACACTCCCTAACACCAGGAGAGAGCAGCACACATTATTGATTAGAAGAAAGAAGCTAATGTAAGAAATGATGAGGAGATCACCTCCTGGACTCGGTCTGATGTTTATTTGTTTTACTGTGAGATTTCAGGAGTGGAAGAAGCCCTGCAGATCTGTCTGAGAAGAGAGATGCTGGCAGAAGAGGTGGCTGAAGGGATGGAGCCAGGCTGCCTATTCTGGGTGTTGACCTAAAGTTCTAAAATAATAAGCTCCAAAAGGAGAATGGAGGGGTTCAGAAGTCTCTTGCAAATCAAAGGCCATGATCTTGCGACTAGACAACTGTCATTATTTTGTTTTCCTGCATTATTCTAAAAGGAATGAGTCAGGCTATTAAGTTCAACCCAGGGAAAGGAGGCACTGTATGTTCAGCTTTCTCTGCTATGTAATTTATTCATCCAGTGTAGAAAAGAAAACCTTCACATAACCAACCAGAGATACAAGTGAGTTATTAGGCAACATTATGGTTTTAATTATATTTTTTAAACTATTTTTTACATTTTTCTTAAAGATTTTAACAGAAGCATTTTGAATCATTAAATAAATGATGGAGGAGGGCTCTGGAGGGAGGGCTAACATCACAGCTGAGATTTGTGAATTTAGCCCCTTGCTCATCCCTCACTGCAATTTGTTCTGCTGTGATTTTGTGTCTAGAGCCCCCTGAGCAGCTCAGCTGAGTCCAGCTCGTTGAGCATTAGTCAGCTAATGCCATCCTGGGCTCTGTGGACTGCGTTTTATCTTGCAATGTGTGTGAAAAAGGAGGCATTGTGAGCTAACCTGCACTTATCAAGCCTGACACAGCAAGAGGAAATTCTGTTGAAGGCAGACAGGCAAATTTAGCATGGAGATGACAGGGAAAAGATACATTCAGTTCCCAGGGTTGTGTGGCCAGTGATGTCTCTCTTTCTCTGACAGACTCCCAGAGTCTTTTTCTTAGAATTTCTAGATTCCTGGGCACTTCCCAGGGAGAGAAGAATAACGAGAATTCAGCCTCAGCTTCTTTTGTTGTTTGGTCTTTTTTTTTGAAGTAGTGTTTGAATCACACGAGGAGGAAAACCAACTCACTTTTTGGAATGTCACACCCTCACCTACGTGCACACAGACACAAACCATAGAGAAATAGGCCGGAGATGCCTGTAGGCTTCAGGCCCAGCTGAAGAACAAACTGATTTAATGAATATTTTGATCAATCTTGCCAAATTGATTTAGAGTGCGAGTGCGGGCTGGGGATTTTTCTCATTAGTACTGAACTTCATGATGGAGGCCCACGGAGTGGTGAGCTCATTAGTGCCAGCCTGCCTGTGTCTGAAGGCTTTACATGCTGACAGGGTGACACGAGTGACAGGAGACAGGGGCTGTGGTGCTGCAGCTTCAAATCTCCCTCCGAGCGCTGCTCGGGAATACTCATTTTTCTAACAATCACTTCTGTTCAATTAATAGCAGGATGAGGTGATTGGAAAGGATTTCCCTGAAAGGAAAAATGCCAGCTCCTGTAGCAAAGAGTGAAACGAACCCTGGAACATCTGGGGCAGCTGCCTTGCAGCAACAGCTTGCTTCCCAAGCAGGGGGAGGCATCAGGGAGGTTAAAAGGAAACCACAGTTGGCTCTGATACACAAGATTGCCAGAGAGGCTTTACCTGGAGTAAATCTGTGATCTTAGGCAAGCATTAAATGAGTAAAAAAGTGAAACCTGCAGGCCTAGAAAAGCATGGCAGCAGCTCCAAGGAGCCTGCAGTGCCCGTTACGGAACAACCTGCCAGCTGAAAACATCTCCTCCTAACCCCCGTGAGTTAGTAGGTGCCTTGTGGCATGAAGTATTGGACTTTATGTCCTCTATAAAAGCACTTTATGCTCTCTAATGTAATGTAATCACTTCTGGTTCTACATAAAAAAGTCTCCACTTTCTAAATGCTGCTACGTTCTCGGCCTCGGTGCTACCCTGTGGCAACAAGTCCCACAGGTTAATGATATGCTTTGTAAAAATGTCTTCATACATTTTAAATCTGTTGCTTTTTAATACTTTTGAATACTCTTTTCTTATTCAGTTGCAGGGAAATTTATAGAGCATGGCTCTACAGTGTCCACTTCATACATTTATCTCAACTTTTCCCTGGAAAGAGCCCCAAAGTCATCATGACTTTAATCTCTTTAACACTAGTTTCTTAATTGCACTCCCTCTGTTCTGTCTTGGAAACTATGGCTTTTTCCCCATAGATGGGGGATTTTTGTGTGTTATTAACTTTGCATTAGACCTGGTTTAAGAGCTCCATAAAAAGTTATGTGCTGCAGTTTTCAACAGTAAAATATTTATGCACACCAGAATAATTTTATGCACTGTTAATTGAAGTGAAACAATTTGCATTTTTTTTTTCATAGTCAAATCAGTAATTAGGTTGTAAACAACCACATTATCTGCACTAACTTAAATGTAACTGTGTATACTTTTAAGGATCAAAGATTTTTTTTCCTCTCATTTTATTCTCTGTGATTTTAAACATTGGCTTTCAAATACAAGAAGATATGAGAGAAATCACCAATAATTAACTCTGAGGCAGATTCCATATCATTAGCTTTCATTTCTAACTAAAACTACCCAGGTTTAAGAATGTAATATACAAAAATATACATCACGTGGAGCTATCAGAATGATTTCAGACTTGCTGAGCAATCTCCTTTCACCTGTCAATATACTAGTCAGTGTGTTTGCTCAATCTTTAATCAGAGTAAAAGACATCGTTTGACAGAGCGCAATTAATTTAATTGCCGTGGAAAGACAGAGAAGTAAATTATAAGAGAGTTTTTCTTTGCAAACTCAGGTCTGCTTTAAAACCGAAACAAGATTTCAGACACCAAACAAAGTTTTGAACTTTGAGGTTTGTCCTGTCAGAGCTCCAATCACTTTTTTTTTTCTGAAAGGACATATCCAAAGAAATATTAACTGTTAACTTGGAAAAGATTTGGCTTTGAAGCACTTTTAGGGTTTCTGTTGTAGAAAACAAAAGCCACGTGGCTTGTTCAGCAGCTCTGCAAGATTTTTGCTCTTCTTTCCGTGCCTTTAAACAGTTTGTGTTAGGAGTGGACCTTTGGACAGTCACAGTGAAATCAAACTAATTTTGATTGCTGATGTTCCTCCCTCTGTCCCCCTAAGAAAATAGACTTTATGGCACACAGTTTAGGCTGCCACCTAGGTCACACAGCTCAGCTTTTCATAGTCTTTTCCACTAAAAAATCTTTTCTTTTGAAAACTCATTGCTCAGAAACATAAACCAGAAGCAGAAAAATACAGGAATGTATCCCAAAGGACCTATGTCACTGAATGAAATGGAGCAGGTGAGAAACATTTGCAGTTTTTTTGACACATTCCCACCCAATTTCTTTGATTTATCATCTGTTAATGAAAAGACTGGGGCTGATACTGCACAGAGCAGAGGTTTACTTGGAAGTAAACACACACAAAAGGTTTGTTGTTCATTACATCCATCATCTCTTTAAGTCAACTCTTCTGTTGTAAAGGTGTTCCATAGCAAAAGATGTTTTGAACTTTTTTATTTCTAATTTTCCTTTCGGTTTATGGCAAGGTTTTTAGATGATGTTATATTGACTTTGCCCTTTTCTAGGGGGTTTGGGTCAAAATTGTCATGCCATTTCCACTTGTACAGGTTCTAATTCCACCACAGTGACAGAGACAGCCTTTGCAATTGTATTTAATGAGGCAACTGAGCTCTGGTGTTAATTTGTGAAGTCTCGAGTCAATTTAGAGACGTTTTCCTCCAGAATATTGAAATACTAAATAAATAGTAGCACATAAATATTAGTAGATAGTAGAACAAAACAGGGTTTACAGGGCCTGGGATTCTGCTTCAGATGACTCTGGAAAACATGTCTGGAAAAAGAATAGAGAATGATAGGAACTCAAACTGGATTCAGACTGCTCTGCTACTAGGTTAAAGATGAACCATTCCTAATACCTGACAGCAATGAGTTCCACAGTTGAATCTTATTCCAGAGTTTAGGGAAGGTGCTCTCTCCTTTCTTTAATCATTTTAGCTCACCTCTAGAGCAACGAATCAGTGCTGAGGACTGTAAATACTGCAGGGCTTTGTGCAGCCTGAAGTGCCTTCATTTCATCTCTACCCTTCTCCTTTCTCCACTTGCCATGATGTTTGCTGTAAATTGACCAGACTGCCTCTCAGAAACTGCAGACAGAAAACGGGGAAAGGGCAAAAATTCAGAAGATTTCTAAGATGAAACCAGCACATGCAGCCTTTTGAAAGGACAGGCATGTTGCCACCACGCTGCAGGTCCTGTAACCAAGATGCAGATGTGAAAAGAATGCCCCAGATGAAGGTGTTGGAGTGTCTTAACAGCCACCAGCAAAAAACAAAAGTAAACTGGGACTCACTGGGAAGAGAGGGAGAAAAAAAATATCCAGGTATGCTCGTGCACAGGCTCACAAACTGGGATTTCTCAAGGTGGAACGGTTTGATAAAAATGATGACCTTTTTCTCCCCCCTCTACCCTATTTTATTTGCCAGCACTAAAAATATTGCGAGTGCCTGAGGCGTAAGTGAGAGCAAACCTCCATTATCACTCCAGAGACTTGGCACTCTGCTCATTAGGCTCCCTAGGATCTCCCTGAGTGACCTTGTTTGGTGGGAAGGCACAGATGGAGCCTGTCAGTAAATCTTGTTAATGGAACAAGTGCTCCTACTGCTAGATGAGGTTTGTACCAAGGATGAGCCTTTCTACCCAGAGTAAACAACCCCCATTTGCTCCAGACATCAGCCCCCTCATTTCCTGCCACCAGGTACTCCAGAGTTTGGTTCTCTGCTCAATTACCCCAAAGAACATCTTGCTGGGAGTGTGGGATGATCTCTGTCTCAAAGGCAGTTGTGCTTCTAGAGGACCTGATGGCTGCTTTTACACTGGGAAATCTTACCTGCTAAACACAACAGCTTGCTTCTGCTCTGAATCTTTTCCTCAACTTAAAAATAATCTTTCTGATGGGAACGCAGAGATTTTCTAGATTGGGTAAAAAAAAGAGGAATAATACAACAGCAACTGGAATTTTGAAGTCAAATTCAGTGTTGTGAAAAGCCACTATGGCCCTGAACACGAGGATGACACTCTTTTGCTGAATAAACAGTTGTATTTCCTAAGCAGTTGGTATTGTTAAAGCACAGCTGAGTGGTGGAATGAAGGATCCCAATTCTTCCCATCTGCTTCCAGATTTGTTTACTAGGTTTCCCAGTCCAAATGGGATTGTGAAGGCACGGTTTGAAAGCAACAGCTTTGCCTATTTTCCAATGCCATTCTATCTGGTTTGCAGCTGCAAGAATTAAGCTTGAAATCAGAAACAGAGATGAATATCTGCACTGCCTTTTCCATAACCACTTGGTGCCACAGCCTAGTTCAGGGCCCCAACCCCCAGATTTTAGAGGTCAAATAAATGAGAAAGAACAGCCCTGCTCACCTGGGTAACTCCAGGGGGGACTCTGTTACACTCCCTGATGGTGTCACACACTTGCTGTTGCCACTTCCCTCTCTAAATAAAAGGGGATTCTTTAATTCCTTCCTTCTTTGGGGTCTTGACCTGGCAAAGGCTCACCCGTGTCAAGCTAGTCCAGAGCATAATCTGGGTTTGGACTATATGAGTTTAGATCACTGCTGTGGTAAAACTGCCCCTCGGTGTGTGCATTGAGACAAACTGCAAGTGTGGCCTCCCAAAAAGCCAAGCACAAACTCTGTCAAGAACACAGGAATAGAAATCTCTGGAAGAAAGTGTTTGAACTTTCTCATTTTCATCAGTGAGCTATGTTGTAGTGATCAGTGCATTCCAGGTGTCCTGTCCTACGTGCTTATTACTGCAGGTGCCTGCAGGATGAATAGCAAGCCTTGGCAATTCTCAGGTGTAATGGTTTGTTCTCATAGTTAATTGAGAGGGCTATGGAAGCAGAGCTTAGATTGCTTCTGCATCACTGCAGACACACTTCCAGAGCAAATATTCTGGTCCTAGGAACATATCATTCCCTCCAACCAAGGGGCCCTGCAATGAGAGCCTGAGGCAGCTGCGAGAAGTGGAGCCTGAAATTCAGATTGCCCTCGTTTTCTCAAAGAAAAAGTACCTTTTCCCCCCAGGTAATTCATAAGATATTTCCAGTGCGAGTTGTTTTTAGCCAATTCGTCCTAAAACTTCCAGGTTCTTCTTGTGGGGTGTTGTCTCTGACTTCATTCCAACTCAGTTTGCACTCCCAAATTCTCTGTACCAATTGCTAAATTTAGAAACAAAAATCTATTCAGTGATGGGAAAACTATTCTGAGGCTGAATCACCACGTTAAGTTTCCGTTGAGCCACACTTGACAAATACTTGAATAATTGAGATGTTGGTTTTGCAAACAATCAGAGCATGCTTGCCATCCATTGCAGAACTGTCCTGGAGCAGCACTTCACAAGGCAGGGTTTGCACAACTAGTCCTCCTACTTTAAAAAAAAATCCTCTGATTTTCATGCAGAATTTCAACAGGTGTATTTTATTCATTTTAAAAGTTCAAAAATAACATCCAGGCACATTCTAATTCATAGTGGACTAGCTGAGGCTGGATGCAGGAGCCCTTTGTCGTGCCTTTTTACTCTCTCACTGAGGAGACTGGGAAGCACCTTCAATCTTCTAGATATTCCAGGCCTGGCTCTCAGCCTGTGCTTATGGGCATTTTTATCTTTCCAGCACTCATTTTTTTATTGCTAGAACCTCTATTTCTGTTGATGCATCAGGGAATAAAGGTGTTCTACCAATGCATAGCAACAGCTTCTATCAGGACAGCTCAGAAAAGAAAGGGGAAGATATTGTTTCTGTTCCAAGGAGCAGTGGGAAGATAGGCAAGCCAAAGTCATTTCCCAGGTGGAAATTGTCTATAAGATTGGAGATTGCTGTCCTAATCTCATTTAAAGTGAACTCAGGTGCCAGGAGAGCTCAAGTCTCAGCTTAAAAGTTACCCAGTTCCACGTCAGGACACAGACACATTCAGATGCTTGGATACATCAACCAGACAAACCTCCCTGCCCCACATAGTGGCTACAAATTCATTCTGAGGATTTTTCTGGTGGAAAACACTTTTTTTTCCCCCCCTATAGTTTTCCTAAAGATGTTTAACCCGTCTCATTTTTTTTACTGTTGGTTAAAATGACTGAAGTTTGGAATAAACTGCAAAGAGCAGTGGGTAAACCTAAAACCATCATTAAGAAGAAAGTGCTCTCACTCACAGGACACCTTTCTGCCTGCTTTTTAGGGCAGCTGGAAGCTATTCTCTGCACACTTGCTGGGGATGGCACTTGCCTGTGGATGTCTTGACACTGGACTGTGCAGCTATACAGGTGTCAGTAAATCACAGTTTGTCAGCTCTCAGTGAAAAGCCAAAATAGCTTTTTCCCAAAGGCCCTCATTTTAGACAATAAAAAAAAGAAACTCCAACTCCATAAAAACAACTCAAGCAGGAGGAAAAAAAAACTACTTAAAATAGAGTAATCTTACAAGACAGCCAAGCAGTGAGTATTCAGAGCACTGCCCCTGAGAACTGAGTGCTCTGAAGTCCAGGGAGGATTGCAGGCTGGCTCCACAGCAGCTCTTCTCAGGTGTCCTGCCCACAACAGGCTCAACAGACATTGACAATTCTAAACCACCTCATTCTGTAGTGATAAAAGTAGAATAAAATCATAATTAAATGAAAAACTCAATGAGGTTAGGTGTATTTGACCTCTTGACTCCCAGGACAGGGCAAAGGTATAGCACAGAGCATTTGTCATTTAGGACAAAGTTCCTATGGAGTGACAGAAAACTATTTTCATTTTCAGTCACAATAAGCCAGATTCTAATAAGGATCTGCCAGTAGTGCCCAGTGTAAAGCTAGTAATGGAAGGAGCTGGTCAGTCAGCTAACAGTGTCTTAATTCCCATTTCATACACCCTTTTTTGTGCCTGTACACTGGCAGCAATTGCTTTGTCTTGCTCAGACCTTACCAACATTCTACTTTCTCATTTTGTCCTGCTTTTGTTTCCCCACCAGTTGTATCCAACTGCTGAGAGAAAACCATTTCTTTGCAGAACTTTCACTGTTGTGTTCTTGGGAACGAAGGGTGGGTTTAAGTATTTTTCATTTATTCTACATATAATTTTAGACAAATTAATCCCAATTTAGTGTCAAATATTGCACTCTTCCTGCTGGAACTATGTTCCAACACAGCCTGCCTATGCCTTTAGTTTCTGAATGACTTGATCTTCATTACCCCTCCCACAGTGCTAACAAATATTCTCATATGGAGGATGCTTATTTGACAACATAGCTGAGCCTCAATACATGCTTCTCCTTTAATAAGTAAAACTGTTTCTGAGATAAATGTGTTAGTGATCTGAATAGAAACTGATGCATTTTTATCCACAGAGGACATTAAGGGAAATTTGGCAAAGCTACTTAAACAGATTAAGCAACTTCCCATTGATATTAGGGTTATATTTCCTGAGGGACTAGTGCTTTTTAATAACATCTAGTAAAAGAGAAGCTGGCTAAAAACAGCAATTTTATGGCAGCTGACCTTTGGCCCTCATCATACACCTTGGCTAGGGAATGCTATTTCTTTTTGTCACACATAACTGTACCATGGAATTGCAGGCAATGGGGCAGGGAAATCACTCCTACCCAGCTCCCAGCTCTGCTTCTTCTGTTATTTCAAGTCAGCATCAATTATTCCATTTGTTCCTGGCAGGATGTTGTGATAGTGTTTATGTTAAAAGGTCTGAACACAGTCTGCTTCTAGTGCATCATTTGTGATGTGGCTCTAGGTGTTTTACTGCTCGTTGGAAGAGACCTTTTGGATCATTTCCTAGTCACTTGTGGAAAAATAAAGTACATTTCTTACTACGTCAGTTTTAAGGATTGTCTAAAAGCAATTATTGCAGCCTAAGTATTCAACTAATAAGATATAGAAAAATAGTGTATATATAAGTAAAGAGATAAGAAAATTATTCTTGCACCAGTCCCTATAATCCTTTTCCAGACTAATGCCTTAAAAGAGAGGTGCATATTTCTTTATGACAAGGCTTTTCTACTTGATGGATAAGATCCTCCTATATCCTAGGGGCAGTTGGTGCAGTTACAAGAAGCAGGTGAAACACAGAGAGACAGCAGACAGGGGAGAGTCACAGACTGACAAGCTGGAAAACACAGTTGCCAGTTCTCATTACTATCTTAATTTCTAACTTTGGTCTAATGCAGACCGTGGTTTTTCTGAACATTAAGCAGAAGTCACATTTTAAGCATGTGAGCCAATCCTTCTTACTTGGAAAATTGATGTTTATTGCTTTTGGAGTTCCTCAGATTCAAGCACACACTTCAGATGCTTTCCAAAGTGAGATTACAGTGGGAAACAGTATATTCCAGAGCTCTTGCCTCAAGTAGCACCACTTCTGATTGTACTTCCACTCTCTTTCTTAAGAAGCCATTATTATTCAGAAATAAATCCCTCCAGAGCTTTCTCAGAGGTGATTTGTGGTGAATATCACAGCAAGGAAGGCGTGTGCAAGTCAGGTTCACTGAGGTGACAAACAAGGACTGCATCCTCAGATCCACAATATATGACAATTTCCTTGGTGGCAGGGCACAGTTCAGTTTAAAACTCACAAAGTTCTTTACATAAAAAAGCATTAAAATATTATCACTGAAAACCCAAGCAGACTTTCTCATGGGAAATTTCCTTAGCAAAACTGGGATTTAAAGAATTTTAAATGATGTCTCTATGGAATAACATCCTCAGTCACACCAACCCCTTCCAGGGAGAGAAGAGGGCTGGGGAGCTCAGACAGGACTGTGACATCTGCTGCAGAGCTGACAGAACCCATCCACTGTCAGCTATTTTTCCAGGCTTCAGCCCACAGTATCAGTTTGCAAATACTTTAAAAAAAAAACAAACCAAAAACTTTTTACCAGCAGACATTATGTCTTTTCTATGTCCTTCTCAATCTGCAACTAAAGCAGTATGGTTAGCTTATTTGCTTTTACTTCTTTCCTCCTTGCTTGCAATTTGGAATTCACTTCACCCATCACCCCCAAGTCCTTCTCCACAGGGCTGCTCTCAATATGGCTCAGAATATGGGGGTTTTTCTTCCCATAATGAAAGTCTCAAAGACAAAAGTTGATTTCTGAGTTGGAAATGATGCTAGATAAAGTAGGAATTACAGAAGGTCACCTGCTACTGATTAAAGAGAATAGCTTTCCTTCTATATTATAATTTAAACCATTGTTCCTTGCCAGTTGCACAGCTCTAGTTGCTAAGCACACTACTACCTTTTTCCCCAGCCCTCTTCTACAACCTGGAAGATATCCTTCAGTCTGCAGATAGGAATGCAAATACTCCTGCTAATGCCATTAGAAGATTTTCTTATGAATAATAAGGATCTATCTCAGGAAGTTTTCTTATGAAAAACCTTGACAATAGACTTGGAATAATCTACCAATCAATTGCCCAGCTGAGGAGCTGATAGAAGGCAGCATGGATCTAAACAGCTTCAAATCATCTCCTTGTCTTATCTTAATTAATGCAGAATTCACTATTCTTGTAAGGTATTGACAGTGCACCTCATTTCCCCGTGGCATTTTAAAAATGCACCTCTTGTGCCACAACTGACCTTACACCTTATATTAAAAATCTTCTGTTGCAGAAAAAAATCATATATTTGGCATTTCTTTTAAATAATTAGTCTCAAGGTGATCTGAGAGACACAAACCAAATGAGTAGAATGAGAGAGCACAAAGATAACAAACGAGTGTGGTACAAAAAGTCACCCCTGGAGTAGTTAGGATACTTTGCACCCATAATAGGGTTATAAGGAAATAAGGAAGATTTTCTTGCCCCTTTTAATGTTTGTATGAATCAGCAACAATGCGTTGCAGGAGGAAAAAAAAGAAGAGTATGTATTTCAGCTACCACTCTGTCCTCCATATTAACTGTAACTCAGTCTGTCCCCAAAGAGCACTCACATCATCATGCAACTCTCCACACACTTCATGCTGCTCTCACTGCTCTCTTCTTCAACAGCTTCCTCAACACTTCATCAGCTTGACTCTTGACATTTAAAAATGTTTTGCTTCAGAAACATGCTAAATCCACCACACTAATCTCCATCTTACCCATCTCATTGCTCCATCTCCCACTTACTCTCCAGATGGGACCTGGAAATCTTTTCTATGCTTTTTTTTTTTTTTCTGTATTGCCTTCTTCAATTTTTCTTTTTTTTTATTAAGCTTTCCTCTCTAGAACAACCAATTTTTGCCTTAAAAACTTCCCCTTTCTCCCAATTTTTAAGTCCCAAACAGTGTCACTTTTAAAACTACATTTATTTTTCACTGTCACAGAGCTATTCCCTGAAGTTGCTGTTCACCTACTTCTCAACCTTGTGCATTTTTTATGTCTTTTCCATTCAGCTTGCAGAAGTCTGGGTGTTTTTTCATAAAGCCCTTTTTATTGTCTAAATTTCTCAGACAAACTCTGTGCTTCCTTCTCCAGCATGTGCTGAAAGTGGGAGGGAAGAAAGCAAGGGGCCAGTGCAGTCTCCTCCCACCCCTCACCCTGGTGATATTCACACTTTCCTCTCTCTGAAGAGAGGAGACTTTGGGTTCTGGTTTGGGTTTTTTTTTCAAAACATCACCCCTCTAAACACCCTGTGAAGAATCCTATGAGATGCCCATAAATAGCATCTCATATATAAATAAATATATATATAAACAAATAGCAAATTAATTAACTCTGGGGTCTAGAAAGCTTTCACTTCATTTAAATACTGCTGAAGCCAAACAGCATTTTTTGGTCCATTATAAATACATCCATAAGAAATATATGTAAAGTCCAGTGAGTGAAGCTGCTGTGGGTCAGGCAGACCTGTGTTTCAGGTGGTAGGGATCAAGATCAGGACAGATTTCTGCATGGTTTGGGTTTGCCCCGTGTCTAAAGTCAAACTTGGGACTTGTTGAATTTGTATTTGCACACGAGAAATCATCCCAGCTCGCTTCATCACCCTCTCAACTCCTATAGCTAATCAGCTGCTCAAAATAAGAAGGGAAAAGGAGGTGAAAAATGCTACCTGTCAAAACTTTCCATTATTAAGATGCCTACTGCTTCAGCTGATGCTAAATCTTGTTGTGTGTAATGCTGTAGTTTTATATTTAGCTCCATGGATGTGTCTATATGCAGATTCCTGTCAGTGCAACTACACATGCAGACACACTTGAGGTACAAGAAAAGTATTCAGAAGGCACTACTTACTTAGTGTTCTTTCTTGTTGAGGAAGAATCTGTTCTTCTTTTGTTCCCTTTTATTTGGTTTAACACGTGAGCTGTTATTATTTGGCAGCTTCGCTCGGTCCTGAGTGAAAACAAGTGCAACTTGTGAAAATAAAAACAAGCAAAAAAATTCTCCACAAGTTTAAACACATTTGGTTATTTGTGCTGTGTTTGGCTGAGCCGAGGCAGTGTTTGCAGGCCTCTTTTTATGTTCATGTTTTGAAGATGCTATTAAGAAAAACAATTCTCTGGCTGTGAACATTTAATCAAAATCTTGCTTTTCAGAAACAGTTAGTGCGTGCCCAGAACTTTATTCACTCCAGCAGGAGCTGGGAAAAGATCCTGAATCACTGGCTGAAAAACTACAAAACGCCACATTGTCAAAGCAATGGCAGTGTTTAATTTTTCATCTCTTCTATTTGAGCAGAGGGACTCCTTCCACTCATTTATCTGGTTAATCAGTGGCACCATCATCCTACTGAAAATCTCTGTGCCCAAAGCCAGAGATTGCCCTCTTGGCATATCCTAGGCTTCAGTAACTTCAGACTGAGCATATGTTTATATATAAATATATTATCCAGCCCTTTAAGACACAAACAAAAAAACCCCAATCCTTAACTGATTGTGAGTAGCAACCACTGTTGTGATTTTCCCCACTGCTTTACATGATTAAATCAACTGGAATTAGGCCTTGCAAATTGCTGCAAGGCAGGCAGGAAAGCTCCTTGGTTTGTGTAGAGCAGTTAATAGCTGCCAGAGCTGTACCCCTTCAGCTGTGTGCAGCAGAGATGAATCCTCTTTACACAGTAATTACTGCTTTTACAAACAAGCTTGGAAAGAAGCTGACTTCAGCTAGAGTAAGCCAGCTTCTCTCTATGTTCCAAGGCCACTTCTCTTCCCAGCTCAGCCATGGTGGGCACTTTGAGCAGTGCTGCAGCTGAAACAGCAAACCTAGAGAGCCTAGCTTTGTAGCAGATATTCTCATCTTCATGAGCTGCTCCAGAGA
Source organism: Ceyx melanurus (assembly GCA_024611195.1). Lineage (NCBI taxonomy): Eukaryota > Metazoa > Chordata > Aves > Coraciiformes > Alcedinidae > Ceyx > Ceyx melanurus. Next base: position 31,587 of record JANHGL010016179.1, read on the forward strand.
TAGGCAGGCAGTGTGCTGCTGGGGCAGCCACTTCAGCTTTAGGAAAGAAAACAGCTGAAAAGTGTAGGAAAGGGAAGCCAAACACCACCTGGCATTGAACTGAGGAGAGTTTGCTGAAGGGTTACCAGGAGATAAGCTTCCCAAAAGAGCCTAGTTCTGCATCTGTTCTCCTACAGCTGATGGAAAGTAGTAAAGGACACACCATTATCTAGGGAAATAAAAAGAATTCTGAATTTCACATTCCCTTAGACGGCCTAGAGTAACAATCCCTTGCTGCTGATAGTGGAAATCTGCCCTCTTGCTGCTAAATAAAGAGAATATTGCCTGTTGCCTGAGAGTCTACCAGAGCATGCCATCCCTGTCTGTGTGAAAGCCTAGGAGTAAAGACAGTGAGTAGCCATACTAAGCAGCCTGCATCTCCCCCTCCCACAAAACCCTCTCTATGGAAGAAACTGAAGAGCGTGGGATATCCTCATTAAACAAAGTTTCAAAGCTCAGGGATTGACTCAAATCTTCCTTCTCCTCCTTGTTTTACATCTAGCACAGCAGCTTGCTTTGAAGTGAAAAGGCAAGCAAACAAGGCCAGCTGCTGTGGGTGCTCTTTGTGAGTCAGTGAGCAGCAGCTGCTGAAGGAGCTGAGGTTTGAACTGCAGCACCTGCTGCTGAACCTCAATTGCCAAGCTGCAGCATTAGACACGTGCAGAAAGCTCAACTGAGTAGGTTTGTACCACTAATAGCCACTCTCTCCAAGGAAAATCAGACAGGCTGTCAGTGGGGAATTGTAACTGAAAGCTCTGCAGCCACCACAACACTTCCAGTGGTCCAATGGCAAAAGATTTATCCAAAAAGCAAAATAATGCAATTATTTCCTTTTCTTTCTTCTATATATTAAGACAAACACTTAGAAGACCACCCTAACTTTTTTAGCATGTCCCAGTGCCTGCATACTGCCACAACAGACTCCAAATTCAGTGCCAGTAGGCAAATTGTTCAGAAAATAACTCTTTTTTTTTTTTTTTACGTTGCAAAAGCAACATATAGAAGAATTAATTCCCACCTTCTCTATGTGCACAATGGTTTTCATGGCTATCAGGTAGAACTGCTCACTGAACAGATTCTGGCTAAAACCAAATATTCCTCTCACTTTCATTTTGGAAGGGAGGTAAACAGTTCTGAAGTAGAATCAATTTATTTGTCCAACGTGCAGTGCAATATCCCAAATTATGGCATTGAACAATGTAGAAGTTAATCAATTTCAGTACCTGGCAGAAAAAGGAATAGCCAGGACAGGCAGTGCTTAAAGGGACCAAGTTTCATTGCCCACCCAGCCTCCCTGCTTGCCTGGTGACTCAGTGGACTGGCACACAGCCTCTCTGGAGTAGTTCTTACCTCTGATTTTCCAAGTCTTTGTGGCAAGGCACTCCTGTCAGCTGCATACACCCACTGCCTGCTGAACAGCAAGTATTACTCAGTAGCCAACACCAAGTGTCACTACAGCTCAGGAAACCAGCCTGGCTTCAGCACAACACTCCTGAGTCTCTGCAGGATGGTTCCTTGAGATCAGAGGACAGGATGTCTTCGATGGATTTGGGCCAAGCTACTAGCAGTCCTTGGAAACCTGGGGGAAAAAGAATTCTTTATCAGAATATTCAATTTGGATGTTTGAATCAGCTGATCTGTGGGAATGTGTCTTTAGTTCTGAGTGCACTGCTCATGGGGATTTCATAGAATCACAGAATCCCAGCAGTGTCTGGGTTGAAGGGAGCTCCAGAGCTCCCCCAGCCCAACCCCTGCTGAGAGCAGGGACATCTCAACCAGGGCAGGGTGCTCAGAGCCTCCTCAACCCCACCTGGGATGTCTGCAGGGATGGGGCCTCCACCACCTCCCTGGGCACCCTGTGCCAGTGCCCACCCCTCTGCTGGGAAACAACTTCTGCCTCAGTTCTCATCTCCATCCACACCTTGATTTCCTTCAGATTGATTTCCTAATTCCATTGACTCAACCTGCATCATTACTCCACAGAATCATTTTACTAGCTCCTTTTAGCAGGTTCTTACGGAGTTGGAGTAACAGAAACCAGTACTAAGATCACCAAAGGTACCAATTAAAGCTTCCTGAAAGTCTGACAGTGCTCGTGAGGAAGAGCTGCTGAAGAGAAGACTAGTAATTAATGTGCTAACCTGATCAGCTCTCCTGGGAACCTTGAACTTGGACAGATTCATCATTCTAAGAAATGACACCACAGGTTAGGAAGCATCCCAGGACTAGTCTTCATTTAATACCATCCATGATGCACTCTTGTCTTAGGGAATTTGAATGCACTAGATCAACCTGTTTTCTATGGTAACCAAACCCACAAGTCTTTTCCACCACTAATTGTGGTCCAGTACAGTCAGTGACTACTAAGGCACGTGTCCTTCAAACTAAAAGGAGTTGTTTCGATGAGCAAACAGCAGCAGAAGCAACAAACCCCCAAGTCTAGCTGTTGTGTGGCTGTGTTCTTCAATTCCCTTTAAAAATCATCTTCTCCCTCTGATGAATCATTCCTCCCTCACTTGACTCAACCTTTTTCATAATGGGGGAGAATTAACTTGCTAAAAACAAACCTAAGTTATCTCCTGGGTTTCTGTAAGCAGAGAAAATTCAGAAGTCATGGATCTGATCTGAAGAGATCAGCAGATTTAAGCATTTTCTCTGCTTCTGGCCCCTAAAAAGATCATTTTGACAGCTAGGCAGAATGTTTCTGGCATATTCACAGGCTAGCTTGGGCGAGCTCATGACCATCCCATGTCAAGAGCATTAGGGAGTTTCTAAACACAGCTAAGACCTTCAGCATCTTCAGCACATGCCACGATCAAAAGGCATCATTCCCACAGACATTTCATGAGCTTGGGTTTTTCAACATGTCTGAGCTTCTGGACACATTGCACATTGTTACAGAGGTGACAGTGTTAACGCGGCTTTTCCCAGAGCATCCTGTCATCCTTGTTGTCAGCTTTAAGGCCATATGGGCCTCAGAGGGGCTGCATATGTCTGAATGGGAATGTGCATCTCCACCGTGGCAGCTAGAAGGATATCAGAGAGATTTTCTTCTCAGTTGCTTAAAAAGCTGTGTACACAAACAGAAGCTCATGGTGGTGAGCTGATTTCAGCTTCTGTTGTGATGCTGCTAGCACTTTTGCATAAAAAAGTTTGGGTTTTTTTCCCCAAAATCAAGAATTAGAATATAATAGGTGTTTGCACCCAAAAAACAAACCCAGACTGCACTGGAAACCCCTGAATCTTGGCAGCTACTGACTTCTGGTGGCCCTGATGTGCATCTCACTTGTCATCAAAGAAACAAAAGCCAACGATCTGTCATAAACTCCTCTGCTGCAGTCCTGCCTTCTGGCCCTCCAGAGCACCACAAAACCCTGGCAGTGAGACTGGTGGAAAAGGGATTTTCTGACACCTATTACAAGAAGGATCTCGAGGGGCTGGAAGGTGTCCAGAGCAGGGCCACGAGGATGCTCAGAGGCTGGAGCAGCTCCTGGGAGGACAGGCTGAGAGAGTTGGGGGTGTTCAGCCTGGAGAAGAGAAGGCTCCAGGGAGACCTTCTGATTATCCCTAAATACTTTGGTCTCTTTCTCAATTTCTAGTAATGTTAGCCAAATTATTTCTTCTCTCACAGCTAGAAGAAGACACCAGTGAATTATTCTGTCAGTAAAACTAAAAACTGTTGTGGAAAGATACAACCTCTTTTGCTAGTTATCAGCCAAGAGATGCCCTTACAGCTATTGCTTTCTTTAATGCTTGTACATATATTATTGTCAGGCCAACTGACAGGAACAAAGATAAACCAAGAAAGATAAATACCAAGAAAAAGAAAAGAAAGGAAATGATACAAATGCTCGTAGGAGCTCTGGTGACCCACAGACCAACAGTGAGCACAACCAAAGAATTCTTCCTTCTTCACACTTCAATTTATGTTCTTGATTTTGTGTAGTTTGCACGACTGGCAGGTAATTTCCCATGGAAAAAGTTGATTAAAATGCTTTGTTGTGGTGTGTGTAACTCCATGCAAGTGCTAGCCAGGAAAAGTGTGATAATGAAGAAACATTTTTAAGTCTGTGTACCAATAATGAATAAGTAGAACAATGGAGAGAAAGCAAATGAGAGAGCCCTTTTTGGGGAGTTCTCCTCCTCAAGAATTCTTGATGGATGTGACTCTGGGTCCCAATTCATAAAATATTGAAGACACAATGAAGTCACACTTTTTATATTATATTAATCCATCTTTTGAATAAATTATACAACCCAAGTCTTGACCTGGAAGGATTATTAAATATTCCATCACCAATTTGGCAAGCAATCATTTCTGATTAGAAAGGCTGCACAGAGGAGTCAAAGGCCCTGAAAAAGCCACCCCATCCCACCAGCTTCTTTGCTAAATAAATAATTTTTCACTGCAAAAATGAATATATTTTTTCCCTTTAATGTATGACTTCAGTGAAAGTGCTTTCATGCAAAGTCAGTCTATGTTAAACCAGAATGAATCACATGCCCAGAAGTCCCCTTTGTGTTTGTGGGCTCACACAAAACTTTGAATGCAAGTCTATAGAATAAGCTGTACTTATAATAATACTTTTCCTAAAGGTTTGTGTGATTCTTTAGACCAGGACCTCATGGTCTGAATATAAACCTGTAGGTTTATTCCAATTTAAGAGAAGGATATGATCTTTTCTAAAGAGGGGTATATTCATTTTCAAAATCAGTTTAAGTCCCTCAAAATCTGTTCATTTTTGGTTTGTTTTGTTTCTTTTCAAATAATAATTTAACTGAATATTACTCTAAAGAAAAATAATTAAAACTGTTCTTTTTCTGGAACTGGATTTTGTTCTGTCAAGAACAAAACCTCTTTGTATGCTAATCAGCAGAGGAAAAAGAAGACATTATTTTGTCACAAATGAATCTGAAAGTCACTGGAAGTTCCCCATTATAACTTTAGACAGTGTATATTGCAATCCTTCCACCAGTTAAGATCTGAAGACTCAGTTATCCAGCAAAGTCTTATCTATATGATAATCACCATCAACTACATTATTGCTTTCATGGAATACTTTAGGGGTACTTGAGAGTCATATGGAACTATTTTTAAATATAAGGGGTGCCCTTATGAGGTGAATTAAGGGTGAGAAAGGAGAAGAATTGGATTGCTGCCCACACACTGATTATTATTATTATTATTATTATTATTATTATTATTATTATTATTGTTATTACTATATGCAGTGCAGCGAGTGTTGACACTGCACATATTTTTTCTGCATTCTGTTCTTTTGAAGCCTCTTACTCCATTGGTCTCTTCTCCTGGGAAGTACAGGATTTTGGAAACACATCCAGTGTTTTTTGAGGCCGTCCAAAGAACGTCAACAATTATTTTGATATTCCCCTTCATTTTTATTTTTTTTTTGTTTTGTAAATGAAATGCCAGGTTACAACTCAGAGGAGCGTGCTGAGTACACACTGGAGAGTAAGGAGGAAATGTTGCCCTGTTTATTTCTCATCAATTATTTAATATGCTGTTTCATTCAGGTTGCCATCCATTTTTCTCTCTGAGAGACAGCCTAGCCAGCCATGCTGTAGCACACATTTAAATGGCCTCTATAGCTTCATTTTTATCCTACAGACCTACTGGCACCAAATCATTTGCAGCCTACTGGGCTTAGGCTTGGCAGTCTAAGACACGCTTAACATCACTTATGAGCAGAAACAAAACACTGGAAGAATGCATTTAATAAAGCATTTCTCCACAGAGCTGATGCTAGACAAAATTCTTTATGTCTTCCTAGGGAGAACTGTAAACCTGAGAGTGCTGCTCAGACAAATGATCATTTCACACCAATATAGTTCACGTTTCGTTAACAATATTAAGAGGACCTGAAGCCCTTACCAAAAATAAGGTTTGGTTGAGTTAGTTGCTCTCCTGCCATACGTGTATCACATTTTGCTCACTTTGCAGATCTTCTTTATCATTGTATTATCAGAAGCTGGAAGGCTCTTCCCCAATTAACAGTTGCTAACAGGGCAAAGCTGTCCCTGTTGTGCCTCATTCTCCATTTCCTTCTGGTTTTGTAAACTTTACAGTTTCTGGAATCTGATATTGCCAACTACAGTGCAGGAGCTTGAAGAAGGGAATCTGATTGTTGTTTATAAATGTTAAAAATTAAAAAAAATAATAAATTCTTTTGTCCCTGACAATCCCACAGCAGTTGGGAAGTGATGATCTAATAGCCTGTGTGTCCTGGCCAAATTCCAGTGAAGGTGATTGCCTCTCTGCTCCTTCAAAATCCTTGGGATTGCAATTGGATATGGTCTGTCTCACCTCCTTTCAGTCCATTTCAGTGGTGAGTGAAACCACCCCTGCACACAGAGGCTAGAGAGAACTGTGAAAGTGGAAGTATATTCCATTATTAGGTTATTTCATCTTAATTTCTTATTAGATTTTTTTTTTTTCTGCACTGCATAATAGAGTTAAGAAGCTACTGAAGCAAACTAGACCTGCAGTAGAACTCTGGGAGAAGATAAAAATTTGAAATAAGCTTCTACATCCAGCTATTGAATTAGAAAATGTGAGGATTACACCTTCTCATATTTCAGGAGAATGTCTGCTCTGCTTTTCAGGTTCTATTTCTTCATCCTCCACGAACACATGCCACACAAGTACCAGGCTATAGCTTTACTCCACCTTTTTTCTCTTGCTTCTTCAGCTGTTTCTTGAACCTGATTCTGAAGCTTTGGTTATATTGAATAGTCTTTTCCTTTCCTTCTCTGAGAAAGCAGGCAGACTGGATGGACAAATCCTTCCTTAAAGACCCTGAAGCAAGCAGACAGAATTCTCATGCTAAAAACTAGTACTCAAAGCCTATTTTAGAGAGCATACCATGAACAAAAAAAAAAATAGAGCAAGGGAGCATGCCCCAGATATTGCTTCCAGCCAATGATTTCTTGACACCTAGGTTGTAGTGAAGCAACATGAAGCAAAACCTGAGGCTGTAGCAAGTTCTGTCAATGGCAGGGCTTTAGATGCTTGAGGATCAATGAAGAATAAAGATTAATTCAGGTTGTACTTAAGGCCACCAGAGACTGACTTGAGTAATACATGAGAAAGCAAGGTACAGCTTTTTGCTGAGGAGCTGGCAGTGAAATTGTGTTTACTTTTCTCTTTCTTCCACAAGCCTTTCAGAGCCCTTTAAGCACAGAGCACTCCTGCCTTGCCTCTTCCCTGCTGACAGTGGAGGGAATTGGGCACTCCTGCTGCCTCTCCTCTCTTGTCAGTTTGGAATAAACATTTTTGTCTAAGTAATCTCCATCTTTCTCAATCTGATCTTGACCCAGGTAGCAGAACTTTCATAATGAGAGTGCTATACTGGGTCCTTGCTACTTAGATATTGACAGTTCTTTACTGTTTCCCTACTCGTGTCTTTAGTTAACATTATTCCTGCTGTTTACTTCATCTCATACCACGCAGCTAAATGCTTCTGCTGCTCTAATTGATGCCAAACACAGCTAATGAATAGCAATGTGAGCTTCTAGAGACTTATTTGTGATTCTGCTGAGGAATTTACCGTAGCTTTATTTCTGTCATTGTTATGAGCTGAGACAGTTTTACCCAGTGTTGAGAAGTAGTAATTGGACTCTGGTGTTTAGCATTCAGCTCCAACTCTTGCTCCAAGGATGACTGGGCCACGTTTCCATGGTCTTATCAAGCTTAACATGTAAGGTTGGAAAAAGATGAAATAGTTTAATGCAGCCTTGGAATTTCTTGAGTCATTCTTTTCAAGCCCTACCAAATGTATGTGATTTCAGAATTGTCTTTATAAGGCCTAACACAGGCAAGGACCATTCAAAGCCATGTAATGATGGCTTACTTTAAAGGAAATATAGAAATATAGAAAGAACAATAGGCAGTGATTGCATGGGAACAGTGCAATACTTGTAGCTAACAGAAAAATGGAATCAGGGGAAACATTTGCTCTCAGAGGTTTAGTACATCCTCAGCTAGTGTAAATTAACATCACTTCATTAAAACCAGTGCAACTATGTTGGTTTAAACTAAGACTCTGAGTACTTCAGCTTTTTGTGTACCTAAGAAAGAAAAGCAGACCTGTAACTAGAACATCAGTATCTTCCACACGACAAATTAACAGGGGGGAAAAAAAAATTAATTAAAGTCAAGCTAATTTTTGCAGTACCTTAAAGGCAGATTTCTGACAACTCCAGGAGTTTTCTGGTATTGTATTCTAGTAGGTTTAGGTAACAATATGAATTTTGGTGACTTTCCAGCCTTAGTTTAGTTCTTGAGATAAAAAGGAATAAAAACCTATTAGACTTTGTTCCACTAGAACAACTGGTAAATTTCCCTGCTCAAATCCTTGTCCTATTTAGGGTTAAAACAAATGAGAAAAAGACCTCTGCTTAAGTATAAGGAGCTTGTTGCTCAATCTGCCACATTTACCACATCCCTTTCCATTCCTACTTGGAGTCCAGAAGAACTCTCAATCCCAGAGGCTTTCTGGATGCCTTTGCAGTAGGGCTGATGCTGTCACATAGGTCTGGATGTTGTCTCAAGCTTACTGAGTGATTATTCCTTTTCTCAATTCTCCTTAATGAGCTGGTAAACATTCTACCCTGGTCTAAGATGTTTCTTTTCCTGTGATATCCACTCCCAGGGTTCTGAAAGCTGAAGGCAGCTACCCCTTTCTTTGATACAGTGGATCTCACGGAGTAGAAAAGGTTGAACAACACATCCAGAGGCTTTTAAAATTCTGCTTGTCCTTCTGCCTATAAAACTGGATGTGATTTAAGTCTCCTTTTCCTTTTTACTTCTGGAATCAGCCAAACTGTTTGTCTAAATACTATGAGTCAGCTGGGAGCTGTTCTCTTTGACCATTCCCTGCTAGCTATTTGTGCTGTCACTTGAGATGGCAAGTTTTTATTAGATGTAAAGCGAGATCAGCTCCTTTATTTTATCATAACAGAAGCTTACCAAGGAGCTGGGTGACATTTGTTCTTATGCTCTTTGAGCACCAGGGGGTTTTATGTTTATAAAGCTAATGATTTTTTTAGCAGAAACAATGAAGTGCTAATAATAACCTCCAGACCTTTGCTGCAAACCTCAGCTCCACCAGTTTCCACTCCACTGTGCACAGGGACACAGGGGCACGTCCATTAACACTTGCAGTTGATAGAATTGGGTTGGAATGGGCTTGACTGGGGAGGTTTGGGAAAGATTGGATTACCATTGGTAAGAAAATTCTACAGCAACCATTATAGAGAAGTAATAGGTTCTGGAACCATGCTGGAAGCAGGTAACTGATTTCTTCTGTGCTTTGGCATCATGCTTGGCAGGCAGCACAGCCAACAATGATGGTTTATGAGCTGTCACCATCTTCATCTTATCTGTAAAGAATCTCTCAGTGTGATTCCAGCAGGGTTGTGGAGGAGAATATACCATGAAAAGCATCTAAATGCATCAGACAGCACTGGGAAAACCTTGGCTGGAATTCTGTAGCTGCTCTGGGACACTCTTATCAGAGACATTCAGATCAGAAGTGCAGAAAACAGTCGTGAGGACTGAGCAACAGCCTGGAATTTTTTACTTGGGGAGTAATCCCTGTCAGGATTTGCATTGCTTAGATAAATCTGAAAAGATGATGTAGGTGTTCTCCTGAGGCTCCCAACCTTACTGTTGCTCCTGTTTGCAGTATGGTATTGCTGATCATTCCACGCTCAGATTCATGATTTCAAGGAAGAGGACTCCCCTATTTTTTACTCTGTTCTGAGAAGATGTAGAAGAAGAATGCTGACATTTGTAATTCTGTAGCAGAGCCAGAGTACTCTTGTACTGCCCTGAATAATAAACATACAGGCCTGCAAGATGCACTGCTGCTTTGCCCTTATGTTCTTGTCATGCAATACAAAAGCAGAGTGGAAACAAGAGCTGAACACAAGAGAGAAACTGAAGGACAGAATTAATAAGGAAATTAGCTCATGTTTTGCTTAGGTCTTGGTTTCTTTAACCTGCTGGAAGCTGTAGTGCCTTCAACAGTGCATTTCTTCCTAAGGAACATTTTCTTCATGAAACTTTTGAAGATTTCAAAAACTGCTGTAACTTCTGTCATGACATTTTCAGAAGAAAGAACTAGGGTGTTTTTTATTTTCAGGTTTGGATCTGCTATTTTCGATTACTTTATCAAATGACTTTTCTTGTATCAGTTCCACGTTGCATGTGCACTCTATGGAACATACATAACACATACACAAGAACCAAAGCCTTGCTCATGCATTTCAACCATTAACTGCTTCTAATACCTCAGCACTGATCCAGTTGGGTTTCCCATTACGAGAGGATCCTCCCCTTATCCCCTCTCTGGGATGAGAATCCAGTGCTGCTAGTGACAAATACATCCCGTTGTGCAGGAGGAATAAAGCATGGCTCTGGTGATAGATACTCACAATTGCACTAATAACATCTCATTTTTCACCAGGACATCTTTCCACAGCTGAGACACGGTGCCAGAAATACCCTTCCTTGTCACACACAGTTCACTAACTCCAGAGCCAGCCCAGCCTTGAGGGTTTCTTAACCCTGGAATCAAAAGGTTCACGTTCAGGTCATAGCTTGAACAACTGACTAGCTACCAATAAGTTGAAGATCAACAGAACTTTCCAACAGAAAAAAAAAAGAAAAAGATTCCATTTATAAACATTTTGACCCATTTAAGCTCTCTGCCTCAGCTGACACAAAACCAGTGACCTGCTAGACACTGGTATTGACTGAAGCAGCATTAGCACATCTTCTGGGAGGCCACTGCTGCAGTTGGGATTCTGTGCATTGTGGCTGGTAGCATAGTAGGAAACTGATCATTTCTAATATCTTTTTTTTTTAAACTGGGAATATTTTGGAGATGTTTTCAAATGCTCCCTGCCAGCCCTTGTGATTTCATAGTTTGACAGCCTTAAGTGCACATATGGCATTCCCATATAAATGTCATTCCACACCTGCCTTCCGTTTTTGATCTGCATTTTAACTGGTGCAGTTCTGGTAAATAATTAAGAGATCTCATTCCTTATAAAATGGATAACACTCCTTCCTTAAACATGCACATTACTATTCTTTTTCTAGCCCTTCAGTATTTTTTTTAAGAGTTTTCTCTTACCAATGCATTGCTACCAGATCCTTCAAGAAACAGTGAACCTCATCAATCTTTTTTCATGATTTAATCTGAGACCAGAATATTATCTTGGCCAGAATTACAGATCTTTATTACAGCCACCTCATCTGAATGAATACACCTGTAAACCATTTGCTTCTTGCAAATATACCAACTATTATAATAGAGATTTCAAATTCTCATTTTAGTTAAATTGGTCTAAATTAGAATTAAGTGAATTGCACCATTAATTGTTGCAGGATTAATGCCCTTCGCCATTGTGAAACCAAAACAGTGATAACAGTCCTTTGGCATTTAATAAATTAACATTAAAGAACAGAAAAGAGAGAGTGTAACTAGTGTGAATTATGCATTTTATGCAACACAGCTTAACCAATACCCTACTCATACTTCAATGTGGTGTTTTCCCATAAACTCCTAAACTGATATTGGCAAAATCTGGTTTCAAATGTGCAGTGAGAGCAGTTGGGGTGAAGGAAGCAACAGCTTGCTCATCTACTGGAGCCTCAGCAGCTGAAACTGAAGTCAAGGAGCTTAAGAGAATGAGCCCTGGTTTAAAGCACAAAACCTTATGGCCCTGGAACTGTTTTCTCCTTTGTGTTTTGTTCTTGGAGACCACTAGCGTGCCATGACCGTGCCCCAGGTCAGTGCTGATTTAGAATAAATCATCTAGGAATTTACTGTAATTAACATGATTTTCACGCTCCTGGGAATTGTCATTTTTGGTACTGACACGGTTGGAGTAAACAATAAAACAACTTTTATTGTTACTGTTCCTAACTACTTGAATAACTCCTCTGCCTTATAATGTGACTACAGGTATACAGAGAATCACAAAAATCTAACCAGAGAAATCTCTCATTTCTTCAGAAAAAAAAAAAAAAAAGAGACTACAGTAACAAATAATTATTTGTTGTTGAACAAAAACACAGCAGCAGCAACAATGCTTCCTCTGGCTGCATTTCAGAGGGGAAAAGCAGCAGCTTCTCCATTTCTCAAGTGCTCTTCCCACCTTTGTTCTCAAAATAAAACCTAATCCCAATGTGCCCAGAGGCCTAAAATTCCAGGAACGTAGAATAGAATAGAATAGAATTGATACAATGGAATATAAATATAAATTTTCTTTGGAGCCTGTAAGGTTTATAGTAAACATTGCAGTGTTTAGGTGCCTTATTAGGTCTAATCAACCTCAGAAAAAATAAAAATAAAATCAATATGTAATATACTACAAAAGAAAAATGGGAAACTTCTGTCAGCAGAAGCCTGCCTGGGATGAATATAACTCCCAACCTGGTCCAGAAAGGAAGATGAAGCAAATAGTCTAAGATGAGAACTAGTTACATTTCACTAGTTAATTGAACCTCTAATTCTGGGTTTCATGTAAGATACTGAATGATAAACTTTCCCGAGGACACAAAGAGAAGAAGGGCAGGAGAAACAGTAGCTTGGTGGGGACCAGGACAAAAGCATGACAAATGGGACTGGCTATTTCTACTTCAGGAATTTCAGGATCATCTGCTTCATGGAGTAGAACTAGAGGAAAGAAATTAAGATGGGAGCCTAAGGGTACCAATGAGTGACACCAGGAAAACGGGGATAAAGGGTGAGTTTGGCAGCTCTGGCAGGATTAGGCAGCAAATATTAACAGATCAGCTGTTAATCCCTAATTATGGCATGATGTACATTAGCAGCTCTGCATTAGTTACTGGTGCTATCATGATCTGTTTTCATCTGAGTGATTATTTGGACTATCAGGAAACTCCAGCATCACATGCCATTCAAAACAAGGGCTAAATGAGCAGGTGCTTCAAGTCTTTCTTTCACTATAATGCTTCCACTCCTTAGAGAAGCTTTAAAGGAATGAAGATTTGGGGTTGTTCTTGCTAGGCTTCTTTTTTAGAACATTTTCTCAATTTCTCTGATGGAAATCAAGTGTAGCAAGGCACCAAGAGAATTTCTTCTGCCAAAATCACTAAATATATTTGCACTAATGATCTTGTACAATAGCTCAATCTAGAAGTTATCATTCAGCCTTGAAAAGTAATGTGCTTTTACTGTACACTAAGTAAATTCTAGTCACCAATCCAACATCTCAATTTTACAAACCTTTAAGTATCCACCATTTTCTAGCTAAAAAAAAAAACCAAACCAACACAAAACAAACTCCACAAATAAATGTTCCCTCCTTCTACTTGTAAACATATTATTCACAGCCCTGAGATTCTAAGTATTAATTTAATCTCATATTCCCTTACTGGAAAAGGAAATGTATGTCATTAGAAAACCTGTAAAAGCAGGCATTTGTTCCCAGTATTTTATAGGTAGAATGAAGCTAAAATACTTTTGGTTTCAGAAACTAATTCTAGGTCATTTGCAACCATTTCCAAAAAGCATTACTGTAAGTGGTTTTTCCTGTGTCAGGTTTGTGTTTAGTTACCAGTTAAGCAGGGCTAGTTACATAATTCTGAAAAGCCATTTATTTTTATGGTTCACTCCATTTTATTAATGAATAGTGAACAAAAAAGAGATGGCATTAGTAATCAAAATTGTTTTCTGTAGATCTTCAATTACAATAAACTAATTAAAGCATAAGCATATATATATATACAGGCTCTTTGGTAGGATAACAAACATCTCAGGAGGTTTTTTTTCTCTCATTTCATGCATGTACCACACAGAACAAGCAGTAGATTCTTGGTGCCCTGCTTTGAGCAGAAATCCAGGGATCCAGGGGCTTTAATACTGAGAAAAAGCTTGTTGTAAGTATGGTGAGAGGGGTTTGGTGTAACCATCTGATTTGTGGTGATCACAGTGCAAACTGTGGGCAGGATGGTTCCCCTGCAATCTCTGAGGGTCTCTTTCAAAGGCTCAGAAGAAAAGACTGACCATCCAAAAGGAAGAAAGTCAATAGGAAGCTCTTACATGCTCCTGGAAGGATGAGCTTTGGCCTTTGTTACAAATTACCTATTCCTTTGAAGTTCCTTTAAAAAGAAGTCAATATTTTACTGAGAAAGGGCTGAAAAGTCCTGGTAGAATTATTAGGAAGCTCTTTCTTCAACGGCTACAATAAAATCTTCTGTTGGTCTAGATGTCCAAGGTAAGAGCTAGAAAAGAGTATGCTCTGAATGATATCATTCTGCAGTCAGAAAAACCCTTTAGCTCCATTTCTTGCTTCTTCAGAGAGCTCTTGGAAGGAAGAGCTGGCATTAATTTTACACCATAAAGCACAGCTTTGCTAAAATGCTCTATGTCAGGAGTGTTTTACCTCCTTCAGCTAGTGTTGGCCAGATACTGATCTGAGGCTAAGTTTAAACCAACTCAAGGTAATCATTTCATTTGGTTTAAGGCTTCCAAGCTCAGAGATGGGTGATAACCACAAAAAGCTTGTTGCATTCAGTCCACTTTTAATGTTTAAAAACCTTTCTGCTCACCTCCTCTTTGCATTGCTCAACTATTTATTTTTTTTTAGTGCCTTGTTGGCCATATGCAACAAGTATTTAGAGCAGAGATCCTTACAGCTGGATTTGTGCCCTCCCCCCTGCAATATAATGCAAAAATTTGGTTTGAACTGGACTATCTTCTGAGTTTGTAGGACACCCAGAGCGACCTCATAGCTTGGTTACTAGGCCACCATCATAAAATACATACCAGCAGTACTACTAATAAGGAAAAGGTTGATGCTTATGTTAATTAAATTAATATTCTTATGTTGATATATTTGTAAGTAATGTTAAAAACGTAATGCATGTCTAAAGCTTTAAAGATGAAGTGAGAAGGAAAATCTGACATAACACTTCACAGATTAGAGCTTCTGAAATTCATACACAGTTCTCTGGGCATGAACAGATGGGTGTGTGTACAAACACAAATTCCTTCTATGAAAACTGTGTGGGGGAACCAATAGCACAGAGGTATCTTCTATATTTGGATTCAGAGGTAACTCCTAGACTACCTGCTTATCTCATCTAGTCTAGATGGCAAACGGTGACAAAAGAACATCAAGTTGAGCATCAAGCAAGAATTCCTTATCAGAGTTCAGTTCTTCACAGATGCAAAACGGATGCATTCCTATTTGAACAGTAAAATGAAATTGCAGGTTAGCAGTGGAATTAATCTTGATTTGCAGCTATTTATGATAAATAGGATTTTGGATGCTGGTGTGGATGAGCTGCTCTTTGCTGAAGGGAGAGATAAATAGCAGCAGCAGGACTTCAGGAAAATTACCTAGCAGACTTGTTAAAGTAACTGAATGATGAGATGCACCAATTAAAAATCATTTAGCAAGTTTGCATGTGGGTAACTCGCTAAAGATCACAGATACTTCAGCTTCACAGGGACATTTTATCTCTTTGAGGCATATAATAATTAAAATGGCCATTAGTGATAACAGGAATTATTCACACAAATCCTCCTGTTCATTTATTTGACATAATTGATCCCAAAGTCTGTTTATGTTGGTTTTTTCCTTATTATAACCAACTCTATAAATCTACAAATTATGAAAATGTGACAAATTCTTAAAAAGTAAAAAAAAAAATAAATAAAAATAGTTGTTATTTATGTATCACACCTTTCCAACTTTATAGCTTCCAAAATGGTGAGCAGGACTGCATGGAGATATGGATATTTACATGTGTGCATGGACATAAATCTGTGTGTATTCATGCACTTGGCCCTTAGAGAAAAGTCAGAGGGTGGGGAAGTTCTATCCACAATATGCCTGACAGACACACCAGCCTAGAAAACAGTACCAAATTCTCTAATATGGATCTCTGTTATGTAACATAATTGAATGGCTTAATTAAGAGATTCTTACAGAAGACCAATTTATTTTCAAACACAGGCTCTGATGCCTATCAGGAAGGTAATGTGCTGCTTCTGAAGATGCCCAAAATAAGGACAAATTACCTCATTTTATGAAACAAATATTACAGTACCAACTACATAGGTTAATTGTAGGTAGATTAGATTAATTATTTAATATTTATTTTTATATATTAACGTAAAAATATCTTAAAACATTAAACAGTAACGAAAGTATTCTAAAAAGCTCTTGATGGAGAATACAGGCTTGCAATCTTAACCTTCTATTGTTGAAATCTTAACCTTCTACTGACATTGCCTCAGCAATTCCAGAATGGTGCTTCTGTTAGGCAACTACTTGGAAAATTAATTTGGAACGGGATGAGACTAGAACCAAAACGTTCCACGGCGATGCCCACTCAGAGAAGATGCAGAAGATATTCTTTCCTCACTGAGTTAAAGCAGGTGTGTATTTAGGCAGGGCTGGAGAAGAGCAGCAATGTGGTGCAGTTTGTGTGTGCAAGTGTGTACCTACACCTGGGAACTTTCCCAGAGAAGCCAGGCTGTGCTCTAAAAGTTCCTCACTCAGGTGTTTAGGCGAGTTCCTCACTCAAAGCATCGTCTATTCCCCTTGAAGCAGCATTGTTGTCATTGTAGCTCCTCTCTAATTTGATTCCCAGTTCTTCTGCCTTTGGTAGGCTGTGTGCAGGAATGCTTAGAAGAAAGAGAAGTGTCTGCACAGAGGCTCCCACGGCAGAGCTCAGCTTGAGGTGGCTGTGGCCTTTTGAACACTCCCTAATTGCACGACAAGGCTCCAGCTCTCTTTGGCTGACAGTTGCTTCAAGGCTACTTCAAAATTCTGCTGGAAGGTTTGCAACTGAGTTAGCAAAAAAAACACCCTTTGCCGACCAGTAAGAGAATTTTAATTGGCAATCTTTCTGCTTCAGAATAAGCTTTGAAGCACGGTTAAAGCAGAAGGTAAAAATATGCAAGGGGTAGCAAAATCCAGAGCCGACCAAACGGTGTTTGGTTAAAACGTGCGAGGGCACAGAGGAAAAAATGCAGATATAGTCAAATCTTTTGTTCATATAAAGCATATAAAATATTAGTGACCTAATGCTAAACATTTTCCGTGCATAGAAAATACTTAACTAAGAGAAAAACTTCTGTAGAGCAGGATTCAGAGTAACTTTTCTGTGGGAGAAGTTACTGCTCTGGGTTCTCCATATACATTGAAATACACAAAGTGAAATTTTCCACTTGGAGTGTTTCTAACACTTTGAATTTAAAACTTGCCTTTGCTAAGCTTGTCACATGAAGAAAATGCTGCAGAGAGCAACGTCCACCCTGACAAAGTGCAAAAAACACCTGTTAGGCAACTACTTGGAAAATGAAGTTTGAATGAGACTAGAATCTAAATTTTCCACAGCAATCTGCACTCAGAGAAGATGCAGAAGATATTCTTTCCTCATTAGCTGAATTGAAGCAGGGGTATATGGAGACCAGATTATTTTTATTGGTCTGTCTCAGGTGAATGAGATAGTGTGTGCTGGTTACTTACACCCAGTAAGATACAACAACGTAAAGAGAGTTTACACCAGTTCCTTTCCCCACTCCTCTGCGTATTTAATGAGGCTGAAATATTGCTTATTAAAAACTGTATGTGGATTATTTGCTTTCAGACTGAGGAGTATTTAAAATTATCAGAAAAAGCATTTTAATTCCTGTGTAAACTCCAACTACACCAGTAAAACTAATGCTACTTTCAAACTGCCCTAATTTTTCACTTGCACTAGAAAGCTTTTATCTACTGTATTTTATTCCGGATAATTTTGATGCTGTTGGCAACCAGCACACAAAGGAGGATTCCAAATTATTAATTATCCTAGTGAACTCTTCCAGCAATATGCAGTATGAGATGATATAAAAGAACATAATAAACCTAAAGATACTTTTGTTTGATGCTTTTTTGTTTTATTTTATGCCATAAAAATGCTGCAAGTATCATCATTTTGTACAGCTGATGCAAGGCTCCTGTGGTTCTGTGTGTTTGTTCACACTGTAGGAAGTTTATAACTTCACTTAAAGCTCAGTTTCCCAAATATCTGCCAATCCTCACAAATGTTTGGTCAAACTATTACATTTCAATCATCATTTCTGGTGAACACAGTCACTAGACCAGAAACTCACATTGCAACAGCAGTAAAAACACAAAGAAAAACCTGTCTTCTAAATATTTACTGTGTAAATGTGGTCTCCAAGAATGCCAGAGGTTTTCTGAGACTTTGATCATGTCATGTCCCTAATGGGTATTTTATTATTTTATATTATATTTATATTTATATTTTATATATTATATTTTAAAGATATGAAGCATTAGTTCTTCATCTCCAAGAGAGAAGAATTCCTTTTAAAACAACAGAAATGCATAGTCTAAAGAAACCCCATGAAGAAACATGACCACATTCCGTGTTCACTTAGTGTCACAAACACCAGGTAAAGGTTTAGTTATCAAACCTCCTTATGGCCACACAACAGAAGCTGAATCTTTGTCATAGAGACTAACAAGGACTTTAAAGATGCAGTGTATACACAAATATTTATATAAATATGTGAATATTTAGTATTATTATTATTATTATTATTTATTATTTGAAGGGAAGTTGAAGTATTTTTCATTTCAGCATTCATTTGATTAATCTATTCCTATCCTGCATTCCCTCTTTGAAACCTGGAAGTAGGAAGAAAATGTAGTGTAACTTTCAGCTTTGGATGTATCTCTGTGCTAGGGACTCAGCTAAGGTCAATTTCAAATGAACATTAACTTAGGAAGGACGGAAACTAAAAGTCCTTGTGGTTTTCCTACCTCAGCAAGAGGCCCATCCTGAAAGTGAATTAATACTGATTGTTGATTGGATTAACTGCTAATTTATCTTCTGTATTTAAAGATGATTTCTTTAGAGGGAAATGAAATTGACTTTTGCTATTGGTAGCATCTGAGAGGAGCAAACACTGAAGACTGGGAACTAAGCAATTCTTTACAGAATTTCATTACAGACCAGATACAGTGAGAGGCCCGGTGCAGACACAGCAAAATACCAGTGAGAAGAGAAACAGAAAATACCTGTGGGCAGTAGTGTAAGTAAAAGACCATTCTTAGAATCATCCTCGAAGGCAACTTGCATCAGTAATGGCAAAGCAACAGGTGCAGAGTGCTGAAGTGGCCCAGACAGTGTATTCAAATACAGACAGCATGCTTACATTTAATAAGCACGGCAGGTGAACAATTGGATTTGAAAGGGAAATTAAATAGGCTGACCCGAGAGCAGAGGCACTTATTGTCTAGCTCTGTGCTTTCTGTTCCATGATTACTCCAAAGCTCTTTTGTAAACCAGTATGAAGGAACACATTACTGTGATTGTGCATCAGCTAAGCATGGCAGCCACAGGAGGAAATATAAAAACATTTTCAAAAATCAAATTCAATCAGCTTTTACCTCCAAGCTTTTACATTCTCTTTTCTTCTAATCTCTTTTCCTGCATGATGCCTGCTTTAAGCCTAACACTCTTTGCATTAATGTTCTTTCTAGATGCCTGGTATCACTATATCAAATTAGCAAAGACTAAGGGAGACACGACTCTCATTGTAGCCCTCTCCAAGCTAAACCAGAAATGACCACAAACAGCTGATCAGTCTTAAATGGCAGGATTAACTCAAAAGGAGAAGCGAGGAACCAAAATCTTCACGAGTGCTGCAATTTGTTCTTGAACACAGAGGAAAAAATTAGCACTGTGAGTTGAGACCAGCATAACAACCCTGAGGAGGAGATGGAACCAAGGAAAACAAGAAGTTTCCCCCACCCGGTGAACAAACTCCAGAAACCAAGCCAAAGTAGAAAAAATAGTTATCAAAATTCGTGTGAAAGGACTAGTGAGCAGTTTCATCTCCTCTCCTGGATCAATGATTTGTGGTGCTTAGCCAGTGAACCTCACACATTTCACTGTCCCCAATGTAATTGCTGGAGGAGCTTCCCAGGCACGAGCCCATGTTGCCAAAGAGAATGCAAATCACTGAAACCAGGAGTAAAATCAGCCAGATGATCTGAGTGGGGAGCAGAGGATATGAAAGCAGGACAGTGGGTGTCAGGGGTAATTATCAAGATGCATCTGGTCCCTAGTTACTTTTGACAAAGCCGTTTTTGTGATTTATGGCAGGTACTTGTTTATAAACCTATTTCAGCACAGACACGCTGAAGCACATTCATCATTCTGCCCGCTCTTCATTATTGGATAAACGTCATTTAAACACAACCTGAATCCAGACTTCTGCTACCTTGCTAGAAAAATAAAGATCTTCTATTTACCTGCAGTTATTTATTTATTTCTATTGACCTAGGGAGCCGGTTTGTGTTTGACAAAGGTCCTACACTTACCCCATGCTTAATTCATCGAGGAAAGCAAATGTAAGTGTGCTCAAGTTCAGAGGAAAATGCTAGTGAGCTGTATCTCCTAATATTGATATCTATTTTTGGAGCCCTGCAGTTGTGCTTTGTGGGGATGAAGGATAACCAATGTGAAAGTCTGGACAGCTACGACTCTGGCAACCAACCTGAAGCAGCTTCGGTGTGTCCTGACCCTGCAAATTGTGCCCACTGCAAAAAAAAAATTAAAATAAAAATAAACCTCCACCTGGCAAACTATTCAAGAGAAACGGAGCTGGTTTGGCACTTACGGGTTTGGTTTGTGAAAAGAACAAACAAAAGAGACTTTTGGTTATGATTAAATCTGCAGAAATATGAAAGTGAAGCCATAGCAGTAGCCAGACAAAAAATAGCACAGTGTTCTTCAGATCAGAGCAGCAGTTTTAGACAGCAGTGATGCCAGCTACTGTAAGATTAAGCTTTGATCTGCCTAAATAATCCCTTCATTTCCCATTAAGGCCCATCCCTACAGGTTTCAGTGTTACCTCCTTCCTGTAATTTGGTTGCTGAATGCAAGTCAGCTGGAATTCCTCTTAACTGTAAATGAAGATGTGCAATAACTTCTTGTTTTAGCAGCACAACAGAGTTGCTGGGGCCATTTATTCACCATGAAATTGCATATCCAGCACACATATGCACATTTGGTGACACTGATCTAATGACTACCCTTGCACATCTCAATAACCTCACAGAGATTGAGAATGATGGTATTTGCTAGCCAGTATGAACAATTAATCCTTTGTTTGGGAGATCTATTTATAGCCTACGCTCACTATCTGAAATTTATATTAAATCAATACACTTTGGAAGGAACTCCAGTCCTGTTTTAGCACAGCACCACTGGAAAGAGAGTTTTCCCCCTTCTCTACTTTCTTTCTGCTCTCTTTACTTTGTAGTAAAGGCTGATAAAAATAAAAATAAAAAATGCATTAAATGTTAGTTTCTCAGCATCACCTGTTCACTCAGAGGTCACTATACTCTGTCCAAGGGAGTTTCTTCCCTCTGTCCTTGTCTGCTCCCTGTAACACTTTAAATAAAGAACAGGAGCAAAAATGACCTATTTTCTAACATGCAGAAAGCCCCAGAACCACACATTTAGAATTCTCACCACAAAATTCTCATACACAAGCAATTTAGTTGTACTTTAAGCATTTATAAATCCTACATTTTTCAGAGATAGTTATTTTCAGCCATGAAAACTTTATCTCCAAACAGAATATCTCACTACCAAGAGCCACATGAGTAAGCATTATAAACCAAAGTCACTACCTGGGATTACTGCTTCATTTGTAGTGATTTCTTATTTTTTATGATATTTTTTTTCTGCTTATTTTGTTGGATTTTTAAAATTCTCTTTCTTTTCAGGTCTTGCTGTAGTGGATACTTCTTTAGGGATTTCAGTTTCTAGGTTACAGAGCAAGCTTGAGGTCTCATGTCTATTTTTAACCCTAACCTCTTTCCAAATATCACATTTTCCACCTTACTTTTTCCAGTTTGAGCAACGAAAAACAATCCGAAAGAAGATTATTTTGTCTTTTAGTCATATTTCTGGCAGAATCAAAGGTTATCTAAATTTACCATTTATCTTTGAAAGCACTGTACTTTGTTTTTCACAAGCAAGCTCACCTACATATACTTCTGTGGGTAACAGGGCAAGGAATTACAGTGTATGTTTACAAGCTGGAAAACCCTGGCAAGTTGGACAAAGGGAGTAATTTTCCTGTTCTCTTCTGTCACAGCAACAGAAAGGTCCAAAAGCAGTTCCTAAAACACATTAAATTGTCTTTGAAATCGTCACAGAAATTATTTCTTTCTTGCATATTTGCTGGTTTCTTAAGGTCAGGTGCTGTGCAGATTATTTTGGTGTAAACACAAAATTTCTGACCTACTTGAGACAGTTTAGATGATGCAATAGTCAGGATATGTTGTAATTAGATTTTTTTTTGCCTCCAGGCTTGATCATTTAATAGAAAGCTAGAAGAAAAAGTTCAAGATGTCCACTGAAATCTCAATTTCAGATCACAGTGACTGAGCAGCTACTGACATCTCTGAGTTATCTGCCTTAGAGATGCCACCCAATCCTTTTCAGATTGCCAAAAAGTGTGGGTAAATTTGCGCAGAAATAATAGAAAATACCCCTTATATTTGTGAAATATATACTTGTAAAATGGCACACTTAAATAATCAAAGTTTAATCTGCTTAATGTATGACCCAGGAGAATACAGCACCACAGCTTAACATACACTGGATTTCACAGGAGTGCCTAAAATTGCCTACAGTTCTGCAATGTAGGAATCATTTTCATAAGACTCAAACAACTTATAAACTATTTTCTTAAAAAAAAAAAAAAGAATAGACAGTAACTCTAAACTTCATATTTTAGTCTGTATGGAAAACTGATTTCTGATGAAAGTTGTATTCCAGAAGTGGACAAATTAATGGACAGTTAAAAGAAAAATATATATATTCACTATATTCACTTTAGATTATAGATAAAGACTTATAGGAAATGCTTTTTAGGAATTATTTCCAGATATCAGTAGAAATCCTTTCCTTAGAACAAGTTGTCCCCACCTCCTCTCTTCTCTCATTTGCACTATGGAGACAGATCTTAAAAATTAGTTGAAAATGTTAATGGCAGTGAAATTGGAAGAGAATCTCTGTTGACCACACCAGTTCCTGTCAGCCTCATGGTCAAGACCAGCAACTGAGGATCAAACAGCCTTGGAGAAAGAGACATCTGATAAAAATTCTCATTTATTTGGAAAATTAGGCTGAATGAACTTTGTGAAGTTCAGAATACAGTGCAAATCCTGCCTCCTTTTACAGCTATCCTGGATGCACAACCTTAGAATCTAAATAGATATGCCTATGAGGGAGCTTCAAAAGAGAAAGAAGGGGCCAGCTGATAAAAATCTCAATAAAATATCATTTAACTGCATCCAGACGCCTACTATGTGTATTTTAACACGGTAAGAAAAAGCAGAGTAAGAAATAACTCTGAACTAGCTGTCTGCATTGCTCTCTAAAAGCAATCAAAATAAAATAAGATAATCTTAACTATTCTTGGGCTGCCAGAGAGCTCTCTAATTGCACTTTTTAAATGGTTCCATTTCAATTAAACTGAGAAAAAAAAAAAATAGAATTAAGTGCTTCACCATTTACAGTACTTGAGTGAATACAATTTAGGTAATCTGTGTAGGATCCCTATTATCAGGGCTCGTGGTAAGAAACCATAGTGATTAAATCATTAAATCATAGCCAGGAAGAGTGAACATTCCTATTGATACAGGAAACCTCCATGAGATTTCCAACAATTACAACCATCAAGTGCTTTTATGAATAGCAAGGATTCTTGAGGCAGAAAAGGGTTTAAAAATAGGGATTTAAAAGGAAAAAAAAAACCCTAAGATGACACTATTTTTACATGTTTCACTTTCTCTTTGGCTCATTAGCACTGGTAGAATTTACATCCACTTGCAGTCATCTTCAAATCAAAATTAGAGTTGCACAATTATTCAAGATACACAACAGGTTGTACACCAGATAACGTTGTGTGGAGATTTGGTCTTGCATTTTAACATCCTCATTTTCTTTACAGTCTTGAACTGATGCTGCAAAAGTCTCTCTAATTTAACTTTGAGCTTCATTATTGCATTTGAGGCTGGTCAGGGTAGAAAATATTGGTTTTCCAGTGCTCACTGGAAATTCCTCCTGGCTGATGGATCACTGCCCTGAGACAGGCTCACTGGAGAAAAACTGAGGCCATCTTTTCTCCAAAGGCATAAAAAAGCTGCTGTAGTTTTAGAGATACTCTTTATCTCAACAAGTTCATGATATTTTAAGTTCTAGCTTGTAACAGATAAGACTGAAATAACAGTGGCATTTATATTTTTACCTTAGCAAAGAAGGTTAGCATGATTAAAATAAAGCTGTTGTACTTCACACATTTTATAGAATAGGTGCTTATAAGTAAATAGTTTATTGATGATTAAATTCTCTTTGGATCCTTGGGGAGTTGGTTCTCAAAGGAGGGGTTTAGAATAGATTTCAGCTTCTCCAAACTCCTTGGATAAATCAGCATTTTGAAGGACTGGAACTGACTGATTCTAGGGCATGAACATAATCAGAAAAACTCATTGTAGGCTCTGCTTTCTCTCTTGAGTGGCCTCACTTAACTAAAACACAGACAACTCATTAACCAGCTCTTTCCACTGCTTGCTTCTAAGAGCAAGCCCAGCGTGTTCATTAAGACCTGGAAAAATCAACCCCTGTCTTGTCCCATGGGCAGCTCCAGGGCTGGACAAGTCTCGTCCCTTTGATCTGCTCCAACAATCAACTTGCCTGGAATGCTTTGCTTCTTTTGAAAGAAAAAAAAAAAAGGAAAGAAAAAGAGGTTTGCACTCCATTGTAAATATTTTCTTTAGAGCACGAAGCTATCTAGAATGTTCAAAGCATTTGTCTTTCAGGGGAGTTTCACACAGAAAAAATACATAGTTTCTACTGCTATTTCAAAATATTCTCAGAAAACTTATTAATTTATCCTGGAGAATCTCACCTTCATAGACACAATAAAAACACTATTCTATGATTCTAACACATCCTAGCCAGTTAAAATACCATTAATTTGGAAGGGGCAACTTAAATATTTGAATGTAAATCATTTAAATGAGAGAAACAGGTTTCATTTCAAAGGCTTTATAATCCTTGTTATCACTACATTAATTAAAACATATCCTCTAGAAAATTTGTATTATTTGCATCCTGAAATATTCTAACAACTGATCTTCTGTCCTTGAAAAAACAACCCCTTGGGAAGAAATGGGAAGCACCAGCACAATCCCTGTTAAAGAACTACAGAATTGCTTGGAAAGTGCTTTGTCTGTCTGAACTACCAGCAATTTTGCTCCATAAATTAACAAAGATGGGGTCTGTATCCTCTGGAAACTCCACAGTTGAGGGAATATGCTTTCTCCACTCAGTTTGATCAAATACAGAGGTTTGTGACAATAGATTCAAATGAGGCCTGAAAATGCTCAGCAATTTGCTTGTCTGAACATTAAGATCATTTCTTCAAAAGGCAAAAAATTAAAACTGTGGGAAGTCAGAGCAGAAATGTACTCTCCAAATGCCGTACTTTAGCAGAAAATACTATGAAAAATTAAATTTTTAACTTGAATAGCAGCTGGCCAGCAGATAAGAAACCTGAATTCCACTGGAAATAGGCAGTAGACTAAATATGGACTGAGAAGAAATGTAAGTGAAATACCACCAAAGCAAAAGGAAAGTTCACAGGGGCAGGCATGGTACAGCACAGAAGAGAGGTCCAGAGCACACTGGACCTAAACCAGGTCTGTCTGGAGAAACTATGAGCCTATAGAAACAGTAGTCACAGAGTAGCCTCGCCAGGAATCGTATTCCAAACACAAATGTTTACATATTAAGAATATTCAGTCTAATAAATATTTTAAAATTATTCAGAAAAAAAGAACCTTGTCATCCCACCAAACAAATTGATCACCTATTGCAAATATAACCAAAGGGATCTTCACAGATCACATATCACAGATCAAATCGCATAAATCGTTACATTTCCATTAACTTTAATGGCAGAAACTTCAACTTCCATTACTGGGACCAAATATAGTTAATAAACTTGTCATGCATGTCACCTCTATACCTTTCAAGTAAAAATATTCAGCCCTGATTTCATGTAAAAACATGAAAATATCAGTCTGCAATTATGAAATCAAGAAGTAACACCGCAAAGGAAACACAGAAGAAAACCGATAAACAGCTTTAAAAGCAAACCACTTATAATGCAACATATAATTAATAGATGTCATATTTACAAATATAAGAAGCAGCAAAAGACTGAAAAACATATGGCAGTTTCTTTGATAGATAAGAACAAAGGAGAGAGTCTAAGCCTCTTTCTCCTCTGCTCTCATCTTCTCATCCAAGGTAAGACTTGACTTGCTTGCCTTTAATTACCATGATGCCAGATGAAAAACTCAAATCAAATCAAATTCTTGAGACATGAAGAGAGCAAAAGGCAAAGGCAGCAAAATTGTCAAAAGTAGGTACAGAGTCCTTAAAAAAGGGGAAAACTCCCCAGAAAAGGCGGCTGGAGCCGCAACTCACCCTGTAGGAGATCGGCCTCAGGATGGGAACACAACGCTGTGACACCATCAGCTACAGGAAAGCACCTTGGGGAACAAACAAAACAAGATAAAACAATAAGGACATACTCAAATCAACTTTATTCTGCTGTTAGAAAAAAAAAAGTATTGTAAATGGATTCGCTATCACTAATCTGCAAAATCTTTCTGTAGACAAAACAGAGAAAATACCTTTTTCTTTTTTTTTTTTTTTTTTTTTTTTTCCTCAGTTCCTTCCCAGAAGTTTTCGGTTTGTTTTCAACTTTG
Organism: Ceyx melanurus; assembly: GCA_024611195.1. NCBI lineage: Eukaryota > Metazoa > Chordata > Aves > Coraciiformes > Alcedinidae > Ceyx > Ceyx melanurus. The sequence goes on from JANHGL010016179.1 coordinate 58,515, forward strand.
GAAAGCCTTGAAGATAGTATTATAAGAATAAGAAATAGAAGATAGAGCAGCAAGCTGCTGTCAGGGCTCAAGGAGGCCAGCTCCGCTCAGAGGAGGGCGGGAAACGGGAGGTCACAAAATGGCCGCAGGCAGGGCCCGGTCCCACAGCACCCCTGAAGGGAGCGGGATTGCCTGGGATGATGATGGCAGTGAGGGCAGCCAGGAGTTGTATTTTACTGACCCGTGGTAGATGGAACCAGCCCCAGCCTGGGATGGACAGTGTGGGACAGGGTGGGCTGCTGGCCTGTAGACAGGCATCTGGAGACCAGGACCTACAGCTGCAGCAGGGCAGGGAAGAGGGTCCTGGGCGGCCAGGGTGGGGACAGACAGGCCCAGGGGTGCCCACAGGGGCCTGAGACCTCTCATGAGTGGAAAGCAAGGCTAGAGGCAGAGCTGAGGCAAATCCAAGGGTGGATTCTGCCAAGAAAAAGAAGTTTCTGAAAGCACTTATTTGTAAAACTGTAAGCATATCAAAGAATGCAAGAGGAAAAAACACCACAATTTCTTAGAAGCTGACTTCCATTTTAAGAGAGGAACAGATGTTTTATTGTAATTAAAGCACATCTTTTTTTTGTACAAGGTGACCCTTGGTGCACTTATCTACTCCAAGTAAACAAGTTTACTGTATTGCTTTCCTACAAGTGTTGATGATACACAGCTTTCCTGTAAATCTAGCTTACACTCCAAGAATTACTTTAAAAAAAATAATCTCTATTTCAGCTCGTATAGCTTTTTGTTCTATTGCTTACTCTCACAGCTAAGCCCTAAATAATTACTTTTACTTAGTATGTCTTGAATATTTATGGAAACTTCATTCCTATAATGTAAAAATGAAGCATAGACATCTGAGATTAGTAACCAAATGAACCCAATGTTGAGTTGATTAAAACCTGCTTAGCAGCAGCGTACAGCATTGTCACACTCATAGAAGCAATTTTACGTAGTTAGAACTATCCAATTACTTTTTCAAATGTATTAGTGAAGTGTTGTAAACAGTGCAATGTGCTAGTTTAAACAACACCCAGTAAAATGTGCATACAGTTAACTAAATCACCCTATCAAGCTCTGGCTCACTTCTAGGAATTATGATGTCAAAGTCAGCCTGAGGTCAAGTTCAAGGGGGGATTCTATTATATTTGCAAGTGGGAGCCCACTGGGTCACATCTGGGAACATGAAAACCATGACCAGATGCATTGCAAGGAAGAAACAATGAATGTCACATTGTAGGACAAGTCTTTTATCCCAGCAGATCATTTAACCAAGTAAAATAAAGTGCATGTTTCTGAATGCTTATTAATCTCAGGATTTACTTCCTTGGGCCTTCAAGTTTTCTGTTATCTTTATAAAATTATATTTTTTTATGGAGACTTTAGATTAACAGAACTCAACAGGAATTTCTGTTCTAACAAAAAGCCAAACATAACAGTACCTGCAACACAGGTCAGAAACTGGTGGCAAACCAGCAGGATTTATTAGGTAAGTTATAAACAACCACATCTTTAGACTATATTTAGCCATGTAACTGGTGTCTATAGAGCAGGGTAAACATGCTACTGTGGATGACACCTGCATGAGATCCAGGAGAAAAAGGATGCTGACAGCTTACTCATCACCAAAACTGCTAACAGAATCCTAGCAACCTACACATTACTGGGGCTGGGGCGTGTTTAGGACATCTCTGTCTACAGAAAATTGCCCATGATCAATGCCAACCTGGTGATTAAAACCTTCATGTCAAAGTGCAAACTTGACTGGGAATTTATTCATTATCCAGATGCGTGGTGCTTGACTGGGCACAAACATCACCACCTTGTTTCCTTCCAGTTTGATGTCTTCACCATTTCCTATGCAAGAACAGCACAACAGAAAGGAGTGGCTGGCTTGCTCCTCTCTAATTTTCCGTTGGAAGATGCTATATATGGCTGACAGTGCACTGAAGTGCTTTCCAGTGGTATTACTAATTAATTCTTAATATAGTTTGGTGGAAATGTGCAGTAAAAATAATATTCCGTTTCAAGATTAACAGTTCAGAAAGAAGTAAATAAAGTGTTTGAGCTCAGAGCAGGGAAACAAAGGTGACCAACGTTTTTACTTCTAATGAAAGATGAAAAGAACTACTGAACACAGACCTCTGCTGAGCAATAATACAGGGGTTATAATGGTAGTGTAACTTTTCAATAGCAGTTCCTTGGAGGGTTTAAGAGAGCAAGGAGGTCAATTAAGTATTTAAAGCAGCTGAATCTAGCAGTAATGAGAAAAAAACAACAGAAATTCAGACAATACTGAGGAAATAGTACTAGAGTGGCCTCACTCAAGCACTAACCTTCTAAGGGAAGGAAGGGGGGAGGTGTGAAAACCCTACAGCAATGAAGCTTTCAGAAGTAGGTCTGAAAATAAAATGTAATGAAAATTGCCTCTAAGTGAAGTCACAATTAAGTCACTTCTGTATCTCAGTTCCATTGCTGAATACTCAGCACTAGTGTTATTTTGATACCACTTGTCAATGCTCTAGAAAAATACTTGATCTTGAGGTGTCACGTTAGAAAATGTACCTTTTCCAAGTATCTCTGGGAACAATATTCACCAAAATGTTTTCAGTTTGCAGTCTAATATCAACATAATAAAAGTTAGGTCTTTTATTCTAAAATATGGTCAATATTCCCAAAAGTTTATCTTGCACTTGTAACTCCAAACTAGTTTTCTGAACCTCTCAAAATCTGTAATTCTTCAACTGCAAAGGAAGGGGAGGAAAACCTGGGTAAAAGGGCAAAGCTGTGGTGGGTATTTTGTTCTCAGCAATCCATCTTAAGAGTTCTTCTCATCAAAATCATTTAGATAATTGCTTTTTGCTTCCACTGAGCTACAAGAATAATCTCTTAAAATCTGATGCATTCCAATTCTGTGTGTATATAAGTGGCATCATGAATGCTGTAGGCTAACATGGGATAGCTCCTGTAAGCAAAAATGTCACAATGAAGATGCACTATACAAAATAGGTCTCAGATAAAAGTGTTTTACAGGTAACTGCTTCTTATGAGTCTTCATTAATGCTAAACTGTAATGCAATTCTTACAGAAACTTCTAAAAAACAATTTAAAATAATTCAGTTATGGGGTACTTGAAGTGTTCTCTAGTAAACTAGCAAACAAGACTACAAGGAAAGATAAAGATTAAACAAGCAGCTTTTTGTTGCCATAAGAAGCCTCTGAACTTGCTAGATCCACTTAAGGAAGCTTTTAGCTTGATACCTGTGAATTGCCCCTAATTGCACTGATCCCACCTGTTAGCAGGAGAAATTCAGTTCCAAGTGGCTGACTCCATGCCTAACACTCTACCTTTCCCACTGTGCATTTGTGTTGGAATGAAGAAAACACAACACTTTTAAGAATATTAACATTTACGTGGTAAAAGTTAACAGCTGTGGTACAGAGATGCTCTCCTGATTTTAATCTTCTCCAATGTTATAAAGATTAATGAAATTTAAAGGATTTATCAACTTGGAATTTAATTCAGAAACGAACTTTTCCAGCTTTTGATTATCTTTCCTTAATTACAGATAAAATAGAAATGATCTTCTAATAATTTCTAGTTATAGTGGAAGGCCCTATATAGGTCTCAAAACACAGAGGAGTAATAATTCTAATCAAGTTCCTCTCTTCACTGCAAGAGGCATCAAAAAGAAAATTATTATGGAATATGTGTGTCATGGTTAGAGGTGGGCAAGAAACAAGGAGAATGCTCAAAAATAGGCAGGTTCCTCCTGAAATGCACGTGGAATAGTAACCTGTTTTTCAGTGTTTATTGCAGCATGAGAAGTGGGTGTCAGAGAGCAGCACAGTCTCTGCAATTTAGTGTTCATCTGTGGAATAATGGTCTCTGTGGTCAGCAGCTTCAGTGCTGGACTGTAATAAAAGATGATGTCTAATAATTATCTCCTACCCACTGCCCAAATGGCAATTACAGCCATTTCCTCGCTGGAAACTGCAATCTCTCCTTGATGTGGCACTAAAACCATTAGCCCTTTTAAAAACTTGTAACATGGATTAATCAATACAAAAGCTGTTTATATAGTCCTGATAATGATCCATTATCCCTTAATCTGATTCTTCAGCTTCCTCGGGGTACAAGGGTTGGGTTTTTTTTTCCTTTTTAAATGAATATCATATCTTTAGCAACGGGCAGATGGAAAACTTAAGCAGGGTTGCTCCTCAAGCTGTATTACCCAATTCATTTTGTCTTTCAAGACAAGATTCATTTATGGAAAATAATTATATTCAGGAAAAGGAACTAATAACATCAGAACGTATCTACCTAATACAAACAAGTTTCAAGTGAATTCACTTTTGAGCAGTGAATAAATGGACTTAGGTGAACTCTTTCTATGATTAAACATTAAGCCAGAGAAGAGGGAAACCAGCATGTGAATTATCATTTTTTTTCCAATAAACTCAGATCAAACTGACTTCTCAAATCACAAAGAACAATTTATTCTTTAAGAATTAACCCAAATAGCAAATGAAATTACCAGAGCAAGTTTTCTTTATGCTCAGATTATCATACTTCAAGGTTCAGAGCCTCTACATAAAAGCATAAATATCTTTATCTCAGACTGAACACTGCTTTGATAAATAGCATTAGAGGTTGTGCATCACAGTGTAACACATGACATAGCCTTGATTTCCTTGGAAAACTCTTTGAAACACTTTTTCCTTCATCCTTTCTGTATTTAGCAAAATCATGATTAAATACCTACTAACTGTTAACTTCTAAAACCATGCTGTTTTAATCTAACTTCATTTGCCATCCATTTTCAACTCAGATTTCACCAAGGCTCTCTTTCACGATTTATCTACTAGATGAATTAACCATGTATAATTATTTGTAGTGATGATAATCAGCTGTGATTATTGACCAAGTCTCGCCATGATTACGTCAATAGCAAACATGGCAAAACACAATTAAGGCCAGAATGATATATTTTACAGCAAGCAAAAGCTGACAAATCAATTTCTGCTAATAGCCACTTGAACAAAATAATCAAAACTGCTTTACTCAGTTTTGGGATTCCTTTCTGTTAATTTCTCATGGTGCTGCTTCATAGGGAATGCTCAGCACAGCTTTCAAAGGAATCCTTTTCAGCTTTCCTTTAGCCAGGCAGTGCCCACAAACTTCATCCACAAACTTCAACAGATATTTTCAGGTAATTAGCCACGAATTGGTTAAAAATAAAGTTTATTTATTTATCAATCATTTGATGATTTCTGAGAAAAAAAAAAGATTTAGAGGAAAAATGTGGCTTCCTGGTCAATTCTTTCAACATTAAAAATAAATATACCTAACATTCCAACCTGAATGTATACACATAATCCCCAGGCAGGAAGGAAAATCTGGGTGAGGTCTGCAGTGTTCTCACTATAAATTTAAAATTCACCAAATTTCCATTTATTTAGGATCAGCAAAGACTTCTTCCAGGGAGAGGAGGCTTTTCATCACTACATGTTAATCCATTTCTGGAAGGTGAGGTGGCTCTTTTAATTGATTTCCGTTTATCTCAACAAATAGATGCTCTTTGCCAACGACAGGCTGCAAACACTGTCTGAAGCACTCACAAAATCACCATATTAACACACAAAATCACAGAATTTTGTCCCAAAGCAGTGTCTTAATGGGACTCAGATCTAGAATCTTAGTTTTCCAAATGAACTATTTCCTAAAAACCAGCTCAAATATTTACAATTTTAGGTCACAAGGGTTAGATTATTTTTTTTTTCTGTAACAGCTCTGTAGGAAGACAAAAATCCTTAAAAATTCATTTATTTCTTTACATGATTTGTATTTTTTAGCACAAAATCCAGAGTATGTTAGGCATTATTTGGATGCATTGGAAAACATCATCACTGTTTAGAAAAGCTCTCAGCCTGAGTGGAATAAAGGATGATAAAGAATAATAATAAAGAATTCCTTATTTAAGGTCAAGAGAAATCTTTCTTTAGCAGAGATTCTCTGAGTTAAATCAGAAAACAATCTACTTCTTTATTCAGTACTCACTAGGAAGCATTTTATTTTGGGTAGCATGAAATGACATTATGTGTGTTAAGCTTTACACCCTAGAAAGTAAAGCACTGAATGATGCTGTGATTTATGGTATAAAGATCAAAAGATTAGAACCAGTGATTTTTTTTTTTAAATAGTGACCACTTCATAGCTCATCCTGAAAGGGAAAATGCCCTGCTATTTAACTTTAAGTGCCTGCATTATAACTTATTACACCAAGGTTTGCAGTGGACTTCAGCAGTTGTATTCATTATACAGACAGGGGAGGTATGAAGAGGAAATTCACTGTGGGATGGTCAGTATGGAAAGCATTAAGTAAAAAAATAACAAAATGCACAAAACAGTTGGAAATCTGAGAATCTGAAGGACTCGCTAACGTGTGTGTGTGTGTGGCTGCTGTTTGGGTCTCACTGGTGTGTGAAGAAAGGTAACTATAATTTTAGTTATAAAATGCTCTGCCTGGGCATTAAGATGTTGGTCAGCAATACTCTTGGGATAAAGCTCAATAAAACTAAGCTTAATTAGTGGCAGGTATTTTTTAAATATTTAAAATAAATGGTTTGAAGTAATTCTTTCCAAGCTCTGAAACACACAAAATCCTTACACAAATAACTCGGCAGCTTTTACAGATAACTGAAGGACAGCAGAACAGGGAGGACCCCAAGGAAATAATTCACATGGGGGAGGGCATTCATCTTAATAGTGCTTAATCAGGAAAACCAGACCAAGCTAAGATAATTCTGCTTTACAAGGTCTCTTATTTCTTTTGATCTGGTTCACCAAGAGAAGGTAATTTAATTTGAAAAGGATCAGAGGTTTGGTGAGACAAGTACACTCCTAGGTATTTAATAGAAGTAAAAAATAGGTGAAAGGAAATTTACTCCTAGTTTATTCTAAGTGGCTGAAGAAAGTCACCAGGGAAATGTCTGTGCTGGACAGAATCAGAAGTGAATCAGAAGTTTGCTTTTGAATCCTTAAGATATCCTCACCCAACAGCCTTAGTTGACACTCGTGGGGATTGTTTGCAGTAAGATTGGTCAACCTGACAAAAATCAGACTGCTCTCCATTCAGCAGTCAAGTGAGATCACTTCTGATCTGCTGAAATTTCCATTTTCCAAATTTCTTTCTGTAAAAGACAATTTCTTGTCACAAATTCAACAAAATGAATTATTCTCGAGGGTCTGGCTGGCCATACCTAATGTAAATAAAATATTAGTGTAGAGAACAAGCATCAAGGCATGAAACAAAAATAAGCTAGTGCACAAAAGCTTTCATTAGTATGAAGACCTGCCTTTAGTTTTTAAAATGCAAGGGCAAATTATGCCATGAGACCAACATGAAGTCAGAGAGGTCTTGGAATACCACCCTGGTCAGCAGCATTTACATATCCAAAGCCCCAAAATAAATAAATTGTATTTATTGTATTGTATTGAATTATGTAAATAATAAATTGTATTATTTATTGTAAATAATAAATTGTATTATTTACAATAAATTGTAAAATGCCAATATCTAATCAATATCATGCCAGCCTCTATTGTTAGAAAAGTAGCTACAAGCAGTCAGAAAAATCACAGCCTCTCTAAGTCTGACTGTGATTGTCATGCTGATGAAAACTGGGCTTAAAAGTGTGTTATATACAAATAAATGAAGAGATGTGTTGGAATGTGATTTCAGAGAGACTCAATATTTGCATGAGAGTATGGAGACATGCTCTCTGAACCTAGAATCTGCTTTATTGGCATGGGAAGCTATTCTGCACCAAGATACAGGTCCCACTTCAAAGCTCAACATTCACTATTCCTAATTTATCAGCCAAGATACTTTAGATCTTGAAAGAGCTACCTTGAGAATTAAGCATTTAATTAAAAACTTTTTTGAAAGAAATGTTGGATAAATGTTATATTGATTCATGAGAAGAAATACTGTGTCAAATTTTAAAGTATTTTCAATAAAAACTACTCTTTTTTTTTTTTTTTTAATGCCAATATAGAAAAAGTATTTTTGTTTTGTCAGTCCAGATTTTAATTCATCTCATTTACCTTTGGTCATTTCTATGCAAGGGAACATATCAAAAAGTTCAAAAAACTGACATGAAGAGAAAAAGGGGGAAAACCAAAATCAACAGGAAAAAAAAATCCCTCCTTAGAGGCCTTTACCTACAGGTATCTTCAGACTTTTCTTTTCCTCACCCACTCACCTCTTCATTTCTGTGCTGGGATGTAGAGGCCACAAAGGGTTGTTCTGAACCAGAGCCACACACATAGCTCAGGAAAAGGAATATTTTTTTTCCCTAAAACTTTCTTTCTTTCTTTCTTTCTTTCTTTCTTTCTTTCTTTCTTTCTTTCTTTCTTTCTTTCTTTCTTTCTTTCTT